>PVKE010017484.1:0-30685 GCA_004027555.1 Craseonycteris thonglongyai
TTCAGTGCATAGTTATTTCTATTTTACTTTTTGACAGATAGAGAGAGAGACAGAGACAGAGACAGTTAGAGAACCAAACTGTGGGAACTCCCCAGTTCAGCACGTGGGTCCTGCCTGGGCCGGAGCCGGGATTCGATCCTCGGTCCTCATGGCCTCAAAGCGAGCGCTCAACCCGCTGAGCCGTCCCAGCTTTCCCCCACATATATATTTTTAAATGGTACATTATTATATCAAGTTATAAAGTTATGGGAAAATACATATATGCCCTTTTAAAAGCAGGCTGTGTCAATAGGCAGGCTATAAAACATAGTGGTACTAAGAAAATAGATGGAAAGTATTTTATGACTAAAGTGAAGTGTTTGAAGCAAATTTAGAAATAATTGTCACTTTTAAATTAGATCACAGAATGATAGAATGACTGGCCTTTTAACTTCAAAAAGTTGAGAAGTGGAAAGGAAGAGTGTTAAATTTTCTCTGAAACAAAACAAAACAAAACAAAACAAAAAAACCCCATACCCATAGCAAGCCTCACTCTAACACAGATAATGAGCTGGCCATGCTGATAAAACTCTTTGAGTTGCTATTCCATATTAAGGAGTAAAATATGAAAGGGTGAATCACGAACTGAACCAAAACTTTGAAAGGCAAGCCCTACCTTTCCACTGCTAAGTGGTAAACCGAAATAAACATGATGCAATAAAAAGCACATGGGTATTTCAGCAGTTACTAGCCTCCATCTCTTTACCTTTAATTGAGGATAATCACACCAACCTAATAAGGTTGCAAGATTTAAATTGGATAATGTACATAAAACACTTGGCTTATATTAAGAATTCAAAAGTATTTTCTTCTTTCTTCCAAATCATAACCTGCCTTGAAGCTTACTTTCTAGAATCCAGAGATTTCAGGCTTACAATAATTATATAGAATAATAGGCTTTATTTAGAGGTATAAAGACCAAACATAATGATTTTTTATGAGATTATTCTTAATGCATAATATTTTTGTACTATATCTAACACAGATAAAACTTAATTTTCATGTTCTTCTTTGAATTGATGTTCTACAAAAATACAGAAGTGGCCTCTTAAAATTGACCAGCTATAAACAATTTATAAGCTTTAAATTGTGCACCTGTCTGAGTAGCATGATAAAATCTCATTTAGTCCTACCTTGGATGTGAATCATCTCTCTGTCTAGCATGTCCATGCCGTATACATTCCCTGCCTGTTAGTCGCTTAGTAGCTACCTAAGTCATCATGGTATCACAGTGCTTGTGTTCAAGTGAACTTTATTTCACTTAGTAATGGCCCCAAAGAGCAAGAGTAGTGATGGGCAATTTGGATATGCCAAAGACCAGCTGTAAAGTGCTTAGTTTAATTGAAAAGGTGAAAATTCTTGACTTAATAATAAAAAAAAAGTTCTGTAGTTGATAAAATCTATGGTAAAATGAATATTCTGTCTGTGAAATTTGTGAGTGGAAGACATGAACAAAAATATACAAGGGCTGCTGGATTTTTTTCTGGACAGTCATATTTCAGACTTCCACTGGGGATCTTGGAATGTATCCCTCTCAGAAAAGGTGGAACGATAATAGTGATTTGAGACCAGTTAACTAAGATACTATTTATTCATTTGTAAAATGGGAATAATAGTTAAACTGATAGGTTTTTAAGAAGAATTAAATCATATGTTGGATATAACACTTAGTTCAATGTAAATTCAATACATGGCATAGCAATGAATAATAATATAGTTGGAAAATTAAAACCATATGAAGAAAATTCTGAGTCCACATATGCATCCATAATTTTCCTATTCTAGAGCAGTTCCCTACCCATCCCCCCACCCCCATTTCATCTCCTTGACTTATGCCCCAGAGTAAAATTTCATGGAACTTTCCTCTGCGACCTACCAAGTATAGCGAGCACCATGCTGTCTTTAAGAACTTCCATGGAACCCGAACATACAAAGTAGATGGCCTGCAAAGCATCTCCTTGACGTAGCAGATACTCCCCCGGAGCACAGAAAGAGGTTTTGATGTGTAGAGACAGAGACCTGAGGCAGCCTCGGCTGGCACACTCAAAAAGGGACAACTGTAAGATTTCCTTGTTTAAGTGCATAGTGATGTCAGAACGTAGCTCATCTGGAAAATCTTTCAGAAGCTGTCAAAGAAGATGAAAGAGGAAAACAAGTTGGGGTAAGTCTAATTTATTTACTTTGCAAGACAACAGGGATAGTCTTCCCACTGTTTGACCAACAGGAGTACAGAAGAGGAAATATCTGTAACAGACTGGGGAGGTTTTTCCATAATAATGACCCCAGGTATGTGCTACTGAATAATCAGCTGAAAAGAAGTCTGGAGAAATAGTATAAATTAATAAAACGCTCTAGAATGACAACATACACATCATTGTGACCTGCTTCTCACAGACTCCTACTCAAGATAGAAGATATGGTGTGTGGACCTTTCAGTGTTTTCTCTGATGTCACAATTGTATGAAAAGAGGAAAAACCAAATAATCACTTCAGAAATGCTGATTACTGGTTTGGTTGGAGATTGTATAAAATGGTTGCTTGATCTTTATGATATCTTTTTCATAGTAGTGGTTTGGGGTGTTTCTGGAAGTCCACACATAAAACTTGTCAAAAAACTTTTTTTCTATTTTGTTGGATTTTAAAGCAAATATTCATTTGATTAATCTGATGTTCAAAGATTATACCATTCAATTTTCACAATAATTGGTTCTTTTCAGAGAGAGTTCAAAAGAATGAAAATAAGACCACCTGATTAACCAAAGTAACAAGTGATATAAATCATTGGTCAATCCAAATGACATCATGAAAACATAAAACAAAGCAGATGAAAGACGATGAATTAGGTTTCTTGAAGGATTAAAAAAAATAAAGTGCTAAATAAGTTGATAGGTATGTTCTTCACTTGCCTTTTACCTTAAAATATGTGCTTTCTGCCTAAAAACGTCCACATGAGAAACGAACATTACCTCATTTGAGTCTATTCCATTGTTGACTGACCAGGTGGTTTGGAAATATTCAAGCATCCTCTGCTTGAGTTGCTGGGGCAGGTGATGGACACGTATGAAGTCTTTCAGATCTTTAGTTCTCGTGTGATAGAGGGACCACCTGGAGTACATCCTCTGTATGATGGCTGTCACATTTCCAAATACCAAGGCATGCATCAAGGCTGAAAAAAATAACACAACATAAAATGGGAGAGAAAAATGATGGAGGAATTTACCCCTTCAGTCTAAATGTACAGTCTATATATCCTACATCAGAGCAGATTTGCTGAGGTGGCCACATTGATACAGCTATTTTGGTACAAGCATTTTGGTGTAGCCACTTTGTCACAGGGTGCATGCTGATGCAGTTATTTTAATTCCATATGGCCTGATCAGAATAAAAATATCTTTTAAAAATACTGAGTAATATGCAAAATAGACCTCTTTGACCCATACTTAACCCGCTAACTGCCATTCGGATTAGGACAAACTTTTATTTTATACTGTATTGACATGTGTATTATTTGAATAGTTATGTAGTTTAATAGCTATAATGAAATAGTGTTAACAATTTATAAAATTGGCCATAAAGTTATAATTTAATAGTTATCATTATTGTAATAACAAATACATTAAAAAAATAAGTCTATTGTAACTGGTTAGCCTTTATGGGAATATTAGTGTCTTCCCCAAAGCCATCATTTAGAATTAGTTTTAGACTATTGAACATGACATTTATATCACTAAAAGTATTGAGAAAGTTGTTAGAAATGTAATTGAGGATTTTCTGAGTAAACTGAAGCTGAGCTGAATACGGCTCCAACCCCCAACTCCACCGCAGTTATGCAGTCACTCTAATTTTAAGGGAGGTATCAGAAAATCATAGGTCAAACAAGAAACACATAAAATCAAAGGGGGAGGAAAGCATATATTCTGCTTGGAGTCATCACTGTCATTCTGAAAAGAGCCAGGGGTATATATTCGACTCCTGTTTCAGTGAGGTTATTTTGTCAGATGGCATTTAATTCCCACTTCTTACTGAGTCTTCCCCTTCCCCAAACCAGTACCAGAGTGTAATACTTTGTTCATCAGAATTTGAGGATGGACTGGGAAGGGAGATATGTTTTCTACTGAAAAAAAGTAGAGTCAGCAGAGGGATTTCACTTTCCAGGGGTTGCCTGCAGTAGGCAGTGGTTGGGTATCCTCAAGTCAGAAGAAAAACAGGATTCTGCACTAAGTTGTTAGCTGAATATGAAACAGCCAATACAGACACTAGTAGAAAGCCCAAGAAGGCCATGGACCGACCTGGGCTATAAATTAAGGGATGAGGCATTTACATTTATGGGCAGACCAATTCTCAGTGATGTTCAGATTTCAGGCCTCAACTCCATCCTGGGACAGGATTGGCAATGAGGTAAGAAGCTCGGGGACTGGGTGAAATAATCTGTTTTTGCAGTTTTTGGTAAACAAACAAATAAAACAAAAAATAAAAAATTTAGGAGTTTGTCTATTAGGATCTAACAAATTGTCTTTGTGCCCACATGCCAGTATCCAAGGAGCTGTTTCTTAGTATTGAAATGGATACATTAGTGTGAATGTGTCAACATGTTATTGCATCTATGCTACTGATTATTGCAGGATAGCCCCAATTCAAATTCCTTTTTTCCTAGGCTGACCATACATTCTGTTTGAAGTGGGACAGAATCTTTTATTTTTTTTCCTGTCCCATTTAAAATAGTACATCTGGTCAGCCTACTGACATATTGAATTTAACCCAGTGAGACTAGGCAGAAAAAAACATTTCTGTTTCACTAAAAATAGTACATCTGATTAGCCTTCTTTTTTGTTTTTGTTTTAGTTTTTTAATACATTTACCAGAAATTAGCAACCATTGGCCTACCTGTTTCAATCTAATTTAATACTGGGATTAACATTTCTGTGGAAAATATGGTCACCTCATTATAATAAGGAAGGACTCAGTATTTTGGAAAAGTTACTAGAATAGGGTCAAACTTAGGGTCTATGTACATAAGGCAATATAATATTGCAAAAAAAAAAAAAGAACAAAAACAACAAAAAACTACACAGACTTCAGAATCAGACATATCCAGATTTGAATCTTGACTTTGACACTTCCTAATTGTTATGAAATTGGCAAGATACATAATTTCCATATAGAGACTCAGTTTTCTTATATGTAAATGGGCATAAATTAATGAGGGGTGGTCAAAAATTCATGGAATGCAGGCTTATAGGAGAGTACTTGTGCACACAATTTGATTGTGTGACTTACTAGTATTTGCACCAAATTTCAGCCTACTTGTGCCCATGTTCTTTCAGATATCATCGAAGAAGCATGTCAAACATGAAATCCCCACAAAATAAGGGGAAACACCTCAAACCATTTTGTTAGAAATGTTAGTGGTTTACGGGAATAGTTTCTCTGCTAAATCTCTAAGTGGCATAGCCTTTTCAAGCAAGGCAGAGTCGAATGAAGACGGCCTTTGTCCAGGATGCCATGCTGAGGCCACTTCCTCAGACATTGTCAAAAAAGTTGAAAACTTGTAGTGAATGATGTCAGAAGGAATAAAAAGGCAGCTTGCAGAAATGGTTGGAGTATCATCTACAACCACTTTGAATATTCTCCATCAGCATTTAAGGATGTCAAAAGTCAGCGCAAGATGGGTACCGAGAATGCTCACAGCGCTTCAAAAACAATAGCATGTCGAGTGTTCATGACAGTTTTTTGACCATTGAAGTGACAACAAAGATGAAGCTTTAAACCAGATTGTCAATGGAGATGAAACGGGTTCATCATGAGCTTCAGTCCATGCAATGGCATGAAAAGGGCACTCCACTCCTTAAGAAGTTCAAGGTGACCCAATTGGCTGTAAAAATCATGGATACTGGTTTTTGGGACACAGAGGGTATCTTGCTGATTGACTAGAAGGTTGTGGGTGTCACACTGACTGGAGAGTACTATTCCAGTCTGCTGAAATAGTTAAGAGAATATGTGAAGGAGAAAAGAAGAGGAAAATGGACCAAAGGGTTGTTCTTTTTGCATAACAACGTGCCTGTGCACAACAGCAATGTTGCGTTGGCTGCTCTTCACAACTGTGGCTTTTAAGCATTAAATCATCTTTCCTACAGTCCAGACCTGGCTCTCTCTGATTATTATTTGTTCCCAAATATGAAAAAAAATCTTAGAGGAAAGAAATTTATAGAAGATGAAGAGGTTAAAGCTGCAATTTGAAGGTAACAACAAAATTCATTTTTTTTTCAAGGGTATAAGTAAAACTATTGGAATATCTTAAAAGTGTATTAAGGTTAAGGGTGAATATATTGAAAGGGAATATAAATAGTATTTTCCACCCTTCTTACCTTTTATTCTACCAATTTCTTGAACTTCCCTCATAGTACCTTACTCATATGGCTATTCTGAGTTTGAAAGGGTAAAAATGGTAAAAAAGATAAAAATGTACAAAATTCCAGTTATAAAAATAGTCACAGAGATGGAAAGTATAACACAGGAAATAGAGTCAATAATAATGTAATAACTATGTGTGGTATCAGATGGGTATTACACTTATCAAAGTTATCACTTCATAATATATATAAATGTCTAACCACTATGTTGTACCCCTGAAAATAATACAATGTTATTTCTGAACTGTAATTTAAAAATAAATTTAAAAGAAGTTAATATGTGTATACCGGTATATGTTTTACAGTGTCTTGTATTTGTATGAAAAACAGTGGGTGCTCAATCTATGTTATTTTTTTCCCATGAGAGTGACAAGTGTTATCATGAATTTTTAACATGCTCAGTGGAATCAATTTTGGGGAAAAGAACACAGATTTTAGATTCTCCAGGAGCTTCTTAAATAATTAAGATTGGTTCTTGGGGAAAATAACTTTTTGATGAAAAAAATTTCAGTAAAGTGTCCACTATAAATATATATAAGTATATATTTTTCCTAAATTTTCAGAAATATTTTCCAAGCAGTCCAACAAGGTCCCAAGAAAAATGATATTGCTTAACAATTTACTGTTCAATGATTCTTCTGTATGTTTTTAGAAGCACAACAATTCTGATGCTTAGATATTTTATTTGGAAGAGACCTCTTTTTATGATAAACACTTTGTATAGAAAAGAACTGATTCTTTTCCAAGTCAAAGAACTCAAACACCGATTTCAGGATCTGTTAATATACTTATGGGCTTCATGTTTGAAAGCCCTTCCATCTGTAAAAATACGTAATTGTCTTTTATGGAGATTAAATTGAATACCAAGAACAATTTTATTTCACTTATTTTAACACTGCTTTCCTTAATTATGTGTATTATTTTAACTTTGCTTTGCTTAATTATAATGTGTATAAAACATTTAAAGTAAGAGAAGTAATATGTTCAGATCATTTAGCATTTTAATTGTATACTAACAATGAAATGAATTACTAGATTAATTATAGAATTCATACTTCTTGTTGGAAAGTACTAGTGTGCATCTGAGTAACCATAATTTCAAAATCTCATTTCAGCAGACAAATACTTCTAATTTCAGTAGTTAAAAAAAATAAAACCCTAGCTCTTTTAGTTTTTCAGTTTCCAAAGTTATTATTGCTTCTCTGTCGCTGGTTATCATTTTCACATTGGCACAGTGTGTTTAAGTGTCAGGCCAAATCAGTCCATCTGCTGTGAAAGTTTGACTCAAGAACTTCTATATCCAGGTCAGCTTAGAAATTACTTTCCTCTTACTCCTGGCATATTTGATGTATATATAATTCTTAAAGTAGCATGGTAGGCCTGCTGCTGAGTCTGTGGGAGGCTCATTTTCTCTGTGTGGGAGTTTTGTATAAAATACATTTTGTAAAATCTCATCTTAATATCAGATCTTTGAAGAAACCTCAACAATTGGGATCTAAGAAGAAAGTATATAGACTCAAATGAAAGTGCACTCTTAATAGGATTGCTTGGCTTCCTCTTCCTCTTCATCATTCCCATTCCCTTCCCTTTCTTACTTCTCCTTCCCCCTTTCCTTCTCTTCTCTTCTCTTCTCTTCTCTTCTCTTCTCACTTCCTCTTTCTTTGTTCATCTCTCTAGATTTGGTGCAATACTGCTCTCTTAAGGTATAGCATCATTGCTGATTTCTTTTTTTTTCCCTTTTCATAAATTTTTTTTTTAAGATTTATTTTATTGTTTTTGACAGAGAGAGAGAGAGAGAGAGAGAGAGATAAAGAGAGAGAGAAGGAGGAGGGCCCAAAGTAGTCTCCATAGTTAGAGTCATCAGTTTTTGACATAGATTCATTCCACACAGGTGGGAGGGAAACTGAGCAGGGTAGGAACAGGGTGGGGAAATCCTGCATGGGAGGCATGCCCCTATAAGCTGGGGGCCAAACTGGGGGCCTCCCATATGGGAAGCTCACCTCAGCAAGAGCCAACCTGGGGGCCACACCCCAGTTCAGCATATGGGTGTTCATGGGCCAGGCAATGGAATTCGATCCTCGGACTCCAGGACTGCAAAGTGAGCACTTAACCTGCTGAGCCATCCCAGCTTTCCTCTCTTCATAAATTATTTATTGAGGCAGAGAAAGGTAACTTTATAATAGGAAAAGCCTGGCAGACAAGTGGTCCAAGTTAATATCACCAATAATGAGACCAACAGATATTATCCTGTGTTTCTGATATTATGCATTGAAGAAGACACAGCATTAGTTCTTTGGTATCCTGGCAGAAATGCACAACCTGAATTTAGTTATGAGAAAACATCAGACAAATTCAAATTGAAGGACCTTTTACAAAATAACTACAAGTATTTTGTAATTTAAAAAAATGTCCAGGTCATGGAAGCCAAAGAAAAATTAAGGAACTGATTTTCTGGATTAAAGAAACTAAATAGACAATTAAATGTAATGAAAGATCTTGGATTGGATTGGGAACAAGATGATAGCTATGGGACACGATTAAAATGACTCATCAAATTTGAATATGTACTATAGGTTAGATCAGGAGTTGACAAACTATGCATCGCCCTTGTTGCTGATTTTTTTAGGCAAGTACTTTGCAGTGTCGTTGGAGTCTATGTGAGGACTGTTTTCTTCTATTAGAAAAGGAGACCAGAGTTCAGGTTTTGAGTAATCTTAGCTGACCTCCTGTTCTCTCCCACCTACTCATTGCCCTGGAATTTTCTACTACTTGCTACAAGTACACTGGGTTATAGAAGGCAGATGATAGAGAAAACAGAGTAAGAACAATTTCCTAAGTGATGAATTCAAGTGGCAATGTAAAGATATCTTACATACATACAGTCTGAACTTGTGAAGACTATAGCCCATATGAGTCCAATAAAATGATGTCAAGATAGCATATTTAGGATGAGATTGGGAAACCTTGACTGTTAAGAGATTTCTTGTAGCTTTTTCATGGCAACAATATCTCACTTAAAGTGAATATGTCCTCAGTGATGAGTCATCTTCCTTAGGAATCTTTAACCTCAGAGAACGAATGAATGGTCCCATTAATTGGGGCTAACTCATTAGGTGACTATTAAGCAGTCATGACTAAGTATAATAGTGAATTTTTAGAGACATGGGAAATGTTCTCAATATATATATTTTCATTGTTTAAAATATATATTTTATTGTTTGAGAGAAGGTGAGAGAAAGAGAGAAGAGGAGAGGGCCCAGAGCAGTCTCCATAGTTGTATATCATTAGTCATGACATAGTTTCATTCCACACAGATGGATGTGGGGTTGCATGAGGCAGGGACTGAACTGGGGGCTCCTCACATGGGAAGCTAGAACCTTCACAGCCATCACAGAAGTTACCAGTTGTGCTGCAGTTCAGCACATGGGTTTGTATGGGTAGGGGCTGGGATTTGATCCCCGGACCTCACAGTTACAAGGCAAGCACTGAACCTGCTGAGAAGCCCAGCATCTCCTCAACATTTTTTTTTTGTTTGGTGGCAAAAATGACAGATATGTTTGATATAAATATTTCAGAAAATTGAGATATATAAGTATATACAAAAAGACTGAAAAGACTCTCAGTGATAGATTATATATAATTTCATTTCTTGTATTTTCCAGTCTCTTAAAAAATGTGCATTATAAAAGAAAAGATTAAAATGGAAAAAGAAAGAGCATTGTCTGCCTAGGTATCAATTTTTATTACTAAACCGTCAACTCTTGGAAGGAAAGCATCATGTCTTATTTATCTTTGTTGCTTCAGCATCTAGTACAGTGCCTGGCAAAATTTAAATGTGCAATAACTATTGATGAAATGGAAATGAACTTCTGGTAGTATGATAATTTCTTTAAGAAGTTTATAATTATAAACAATAGCTTAGAAAATTATGATGAACAGTTCAGCCCCAAACCCATCTCACCTCCCAAAGACAATCTTTTAAAATAATTAATTTTAAGTTTTAGTATGCTTATCACCAATATTTTAGACAATATGATTTTACTTCTATTGCTTGACTTAACCATGTTTGGACAACATTTAGAAACAACCTGACTTGAAAGATGAAAACTCAGTTTACTGCTACCTACCTCCTCATTTCTCACTGGTTAGTTATATTATTTTTAGCTCATCTATTATACTTTTACAGGGTAAAATTAATATCAAGGACATACATTGAGGAAAATTAGACAAACAATGTATAGCTCACTGAGATTTCTCACAGTGAACAAACCTATAAAAACACCCTGCCCCCGGGTGAATAAACAGTATATTATTAGTACCCTGGGTCCTCCCTTGTGTTCCCTTCACAGCCACTAACCAGCCCCTTCATGAAGGTAATTTCTTTCATGATTATTCCTTTTAGTAAGGAATTATTAATATATTATAGTCAGTAAGATTTGTCTACTTCTGAACTTACTCTAGACAAAAATCACACAATATGTATTTTTTCGTGTGTCTGATTTCTCTGTTCAGCATTGAGTTTTAAGACTCATCCATGTGGTTGCAGATTAAGAGTTCATTCATTCTCATTGTGGTATATAAATAGTTATAGAATAATTATTTCAGAATTTACTTATTTGTTCTCCCATTAATGGGCATTGCTAGTTTGAGATTCATACAATAATGCTTCTGTGGGCATCTACGAACAGAGTGTGCCAAAAAAAAAAAATGTACACACATTTTAAGCAAGGAAAAGACTGTATTAAAATTGTAATAGTCAATATATACTGATAACAAAAGATCAATATAAGTCATGTTTGACTTCTGCAAATTACAAGAGGTGCTCAAAGTGGTGACCATCAGCGTCCAGACACTTCTGATGATGGTGAACTACTGCATGAGCAACGGTGACCAAAGTGCCCATTTGTATCGCTGCACATGCCGCTTCAATTTCCCATGCATCTCACACATACACGATGAGTGCAATTGTTAGGTGTGTTGGAGGTTTGGTTGCATACTCAATGCTTCCATTGTTGTTATACTTCCACAACATTTTCAAAGTTCAAATACCACTTCAAAATGATCTTGCTCTCTTTGAACAACAACCATGCCTGTGCCATTTTCTCTGACCATGCTGCCTGTTGCATGGTGACACTAGCATTGATTTGATTAACACCATCTTTTGAGCGAACATTGCACTGCCCGTTGTTATGGTAATTTAATTCAACTTTGAAAAGTAATACATAGATAACTTCTCTTAAAATGCGTATACTTTTTTTTGGCATCCCTGGTATATGTCTTTTGATGTACTTGTGTATGTATTTGCTTTAAGTATACACCCAGAAGTGGAATCGTTGATTCACAGAGTACAAGTATGTTCATATTTGGTAGATACCACCAAAACTGTTGTGCCAGTTGACACTCCCATCAGCAGTATAGGAGAAGTGAAGATGTTTCATATCTTCTCAAACACTGAGGGTTGTCAGAGGTTTTAAGTATATCATTCCGGTGAATGTCAATGCTATCTAATTTTGATCGTGATTTAATGTCCCTGATGAATATTGTTAACACCTTTTTAAATGGTTACTGTCTATTTGGGCATGGAATTGTATCGTTAAAGGGCTTTTACATAAGTTTTTATGGAGATGCTGGGATGGCTTGATGGGTGAGTGCTCCACTTGCAGTCCTGAGGTCTGAGGATCAAATCTTGACCCCAGCCTGTGCGGACCCATATGCTGAGCTGGGGTGTGTGCCCAGTTAAGTCATCACTGGGGTGAGTTTCCCTTGTGGGAGGCTCCCAGTTTGGCCCCCACCTTGGACATGCTTTCCATGTGGGAGGCCCCTGGCCTGGTTCTTGCACTGTGCAGCCCCACATCCACCTACGGAATGAAACTATATCGAAAAAAAACTAATGTACAGCTATAAAGACTACTCTGGGATCTCCCTCTTCTCTCTGTCTCTCTCTGTCTAGAACAATAAAAATAAATAATTCAAAAAAGTTTTTATGCATTTTGGGGTTCTCTGCTCTTTTCTTATTGATTTGTAAAAATTCGTTATATATACTAGATAAGAATCCTTTGTCAGGTGTTTACAAATCTCTTCTCCTATCTTGAGGCTTATAAGACTTTTCATAATGTCTCATAAACAGAACTTCAATCTATCAATTTTTTTAATGATTAGGACTTTCTTTTTAAAGATTTATTTTTTGTTTTTGACAGAGAGAGAGAGAGATACAGTCAGAGACAGAGAGAAGGGGGAGGGCCCAGAACAGTCTCCATAGTTGCACATCATTGGTTTTTCCACATAGGTTCATTCCACAGGTGGGTGCGGGTCTGCACAGGGCAGGAACCCGGCCGGGGTCTCGCCCCAGTGAGAACTGAACTGGGGGCACTCCCCAGTTCAGCATATGGGTCCACACGGGCCAAGGCCGGGGCCGGGATTTGATCCTCGGTCCCCGGGGCTGCAAAATGAGCGCCTACCCCACTGAGTCATCCTGGCTTCCCCAAGGACTTACTATCAATAGCAATTTTATCAGCCTTGTAGGGGGACTCCTAACAAGATACCTTAGACTTCAGTCCATAGTATCATATATTTAAATTAAAAAAAAAATTTGTGCATATTTATTAAAAGTAAGTAATTTACACTATATAGTGAAGTGGGTATTTTTCAACAAGATAAATAGGTTTTACTGAACGGTGCACTTAAATTTACTAAATCTCTGCTGTTTGTATCTAAATTGGGGTGTCAATAAACCGTCTCATAGTGTTTGAGAATTAAATGAACAAAGTGTTTCATATCATGAACTCTTATGGCTAGTTCTCCAAGTTATGCAAGTAATTAGTTGATTAGAATATATTAAAGTGAAGGTATCATTTCTTTTAGTCTAGGGTCATAATCACAATAATAAGAGTTATTTCCCACAAACACAAATTTGAGAAGCTTTAACTAATAAATTCAAGTTATTTAGATGCCATTTGGGATTCAGAACCAATGGTTTCCTGAGTGCTGGTTTTGTGCCAGAATAATTTGCTCAATAAACATTTAACAAGTGACAAAGTGACATTACCTAATTATTTCCAATATCTTTTGGCCTCATGACCAACATAGCTTCTACTTACAGTGAACGGTAGGGAATAATTTATCCTTTAACAATTTCTGATTCAAGACCACTTACAATATAGTAGGTGGATCATTAGAGAATAAGCTCAATTATCTTAATAGATTCTTCTAATGTCAAATGAGTAGGTTAAGCCTTGAGCATTTTCCAAAATTTCCATCAGGAGTAGAAGAAATATAGGCAAATATTAAATAAGTACAGACTGTGTTTATTTGAAAAATGCTAGTCGTTTCAGAAGGCTGAAAGATGGGCCATCAAGGAGACCGGCAATTATATAAGTCATAATACTGGATATAAAACAGCCACCACAGGGTCTGGCACATTGTAGCTCTTCAGAAAAAGAGAATCCCTGTTCTCTTCTTCCTACACTGTTACTGCTTCACGTTAGCCAAGAGCCTGTTACAATGGCTGCAGTGCCAGCATGCTACTTCAGCAACTCTGCTGCAAGCACAGCCTTTCCAAGGAATTCTCCAGGGCCCGGCCCTTGTCCGCCCAGTTTCTGAACTTTCTAACTGATTTGGCACTTAACATTTACTGCCTGGGATTGTTAAAACTCTTTGCAGATGTTCCAGCCTCTCTCTTGTAAACTGAATTATAAGCCCCTCGAGGGAAGGTTCAGCTTTATGCCTTTTTTTAATTTCGCCATAGGCTGGAAGACTCATTACTTAAAGCCCCACATACTCATTTCACATCTCCCATACAAAGAAGTTGGTAGAAACCAACCCCTATCACCAGGTTCAAAAGTCTAAGTGATATGTAAGTGAAAGCCATTAAAAGAATATCATAAATTAACAGGCTTTGAGGGGAACGCTGTGGGGCAGCACATAGTAAAACAACTCTGACCTAAGAAGTATGCTGACTTGATCCAGGCAGACATCCACATTTCTTACCACTCTATGACAGCTGTCTTATAATGTGGTGAATTTCCATTTATGTATTTAAAGATAGAAGTAAGTATTCATATGGGCTCACCCCTTACCTCTTTTACTTGCTGGCTGTAAGGCATCAGAAATGTTATTTTATTTCTCTAAGCTTTAGGTTTGTGATCTGAAAAATGTAGATAATAGGGGGGTGCCGGGATAGCTCAGAAGATTGAGCACTTGCCTTGCAACCATAAGGTCAGGGGTTTGAATCTGGGTCCTGGCCCATGCAAACCCATATGCTGAACTGCATGCAGTGCAAGTGGCAACCACCAGGATGGTTGGTGGTGGAGGTTTTCACCTCCCATGCAGGAGGCCCGCAGCGTGGTTCCTGACCCATGAGGCCCCGTATCTGCTTGTGTGGAGTGAAACCATTGCCACAACTAATGATGTACAATTATGGAGACTGCTCTGGGCCCTGACCCCCCCCCCCACCTTCTCTCAAACAATAAAATAAATATTTTTTTTTAAATGTGGATGATAATAGTATCAATCCTGTATCAATTAGGAGGTTCAGAAAAGAGAATTTTACTAAATATTTCAACAGAGGGAATTTCTTATAGAGAGTTGTTTTCCCTGGTGTTAGAGAGCTGAATAAGTAAAAAGGAAGGATAGTGGTAATATGGCTATAATTAAATGCAGGAAGGAACTTCTGACCTTAGAGCTGGATAAATAAAGGGAAGAAGAGGGCTTATAGGAACATAAAAGCCCTCAGAAAGAGCTGTGGGGAGCTAGTAAGAGCCACGGCTCTGATTTTGGATGTGCGCACACTCCCACTGAATGCAGTGATCTCTGAGAAGGCCCAACACCACTGGGGATGTCTGAAGGGGCTGAAAGCTAGAACCACTTCCTGCTACTGAGGATACATTACACATCAGAATCACACATTTCCTTCTCTCTTCCTCTTGCTTTTCAATCTCCCTGGGCACCCCCTATTGGCAGAAGTAACTGAAGTTGGTTGGCAAAGAAGAATGTTCGCGGTGTTCAAACCTCTGTATACAAAGCAGTGTACAGAAGGTTAATTTGGAGCTCAGAGGCAATAGTAGAAAAACTTGTACATTTGATAAGTGAGATAATAATAGTGTTAAAACTGTCGATTTGCCTTAAGAATTAGTTATTACTTAGAGTATTGTTATAGAAGCTTCTGGCACAGAGAAAGGAACATAAAATCAATCCAGAAATGCTAACTGTTTATTATTATGTATTAGTATTTTGCGCTTTTGTTTTTATTTTTAACTAACTAATCTATCAAACAACATTACCTTACTACATTAGTATTAATAAAATCTGACAAGACTGACCTGTTTGGGACTCTAAATTATAGTTTCAAACATATACCTCCATTTTGATTCATGTAATTCACTAACATTAGAGGGAGGTAGCACATTGAAAAAATGAAGTGCTTGCCCTTTCAAAATCAACCTTCAGGTAAATGGTTGCTTCTTCACCTGTCCTGAAAATGGAATTCTTTGACAATACAGATATTCATTGCTAATCTATACGTATGAGGGCTGTCCAGAAAGTATCTAGCCATGTAACCATTCTCGTTATGTTGCCAATGGCTGGATTTTTTTCCGGACAGCCCTCTTAGCCTACAGTGTTTGTCACTGATATCATAGCAGTGCTTTTAGACTCTTCCAGTGTAAACCAATATATATCATTGTATTTTAGGACAGAGCAACTACTTGGTAGACCCTGGTTTTTCTCTTGGTATAAAAGAAGAATTTCCCTTACCACCAATGAGCATGGTGCAGATGGAGAAGATCTTTTCTGCGTCTGTATTAGCAGAGACATTCCCAAACCCAACGCTGGTGAGGCTGCTCAGGGTGAAGTACAGCGCCGCAATATAGGCACTTCGGATCGATGGGCCCCCCAAAGTGTTGTTGCCATAGTATGGAGACTCCAGTCTCTTCCCCAACTCATGGAGCCAACCTGCAAAGGAAGAAAGAACGAGAACTTGAGCTCAAAAAGTAAAGTTCAAGTATGAGCACGTGGGGGTAATGATAAACGAACATTTAAGGGATGTACACATCTGCTCAGAAGACAGGAGGGAGTTAAAGGCAAGGAATTAGATGCCATATGCAACTGTTTTATGTGATACACACAGCTGAGAAATACACATTCAAGAGCAAATTGGTAGGGGAAGCCGGGATGGCTCAGCGGGTTAAGCGCTCGCTTTGCAGCCCCGGGGACCAAGGATTGAATCCCAGCCCAGGCCCGTGCGGACCCATGTGCTGAACTTGGGTGTAATTCTCATGCGGGAGGCCCCCAGTTCGGTTCTTGCTCCGCTGGTTTGGCCCCTGGCTTGAGGGATCATGCCTCTCATGGGAGAGGACCCCTCCCAGTTCCCACCCTGCGTGGCCCCCACCCACCTGTGTAGAACAAAACCACATTGAAAACTGATGACACACAACTATGGAGACTGCTCTGGGACCGCCCCCCCCCTCCCTATCTCTATCTCTGTCCCTCTCTGCCTCTGTCTCTGTGAAAAACAATAAAATAAATCTTAAAAAAAAAAAAGAGTGAATTGGTGATCAAAGCTAAACAGGTGACTCTAACATAAGAAACTACCTGTGGAAATTGAAATTAGTATTGCTACTCTCAGTGTGCTGTATATTTTACTAGTGGTAAAGCTCAGTTCTCAACTAAAACTTTAAGAAACAAAGGGGCCAAGTACATATTTTTACTCTCTACATGATGATAAATAGCAACAGCTACAAGATCCTAGACTGCAGACAGGCTTTATTTCTTGTGCAACCTTTCCCCATTCTGTTCACTTGGGTTGATATCTAGTTGTCTTATAAGTTTTAGCTCATGTTACCTCCCTAAGGAAGATTTCTCTTCAACCTCATTCTGCCTTTTGGGGATGTAGAGGGAAAGCTGCATGACTAAGGGGTACCTATAATAGAAATAGATGCCCCCCCACACCTTACAGTGCATTTTATGATACTGATGTATCTATGTGTCAAAACTTGTCAAATTAAGTGATTTAAATATGCGGTTTATGGCATGTGAATTATATTGTCATAAATCTATAAAAAGCTATATTAATAAAGATGGGAAATAGTAAGTACAATATTAATAATAATAGAATGGAAACACAACACAGATGTCATTTTAAATGTTATTTTACTGGATATATTTGCTTTTTAAGCTTTTATATATTAAAGTACTCTTACTCTTTCTATCTCTCTGTATGTCTGTGATAGAAAACACTCACAATTCAGCTCAACTTATCAGGGCTCATAAGACTTGGTAAGACATGTTATTCACCGACCACTACTTTCTTATAAAAACTTCATTTAATAGCTACCTAAGAAGATAAAAAGTCATTGCACTTCTTACGTAGTAATAATGCTGTCATTACCAACTAAAGTTATAGAGCATAGAACTGTGCTAGGTAATTAAAATGCAAATTTGAAACAAATGGGAATTTCTTGAGACCAAGGAAAAATGCTTAGTGGCAAATACTGTGCCTTATTCATCCCTAGAGAAGTGTTACTCAGCCTGTAACTTGCCTTAGAAACATCTAGAGGGCTTTGTAAACAGCTAGCCAGTCCTATGCCTGGAGTTTCTGGTGGAGTACATAGGCAGGCTGGGAGAAGAGCTGAGAATCTGCCTTTGTAATAGTTTCCCACATGATGCTGATGACACAGATGTAGGAGCCCACACTTTGAAAAAAAAAACAAAACAGTTCTAGAACAATGGTTCTTCATGCTGGCTGCAACTGGAAAACTTTTAAAAAATACACTGTCCTTGGGCATGGCGGGATAGCTCAGCAGTTCAGTGCTTTGTGGTGAAGTTTCTCATCTCCCATGTGGGAAGCCTCAAGTTGGGTTCCTGCCCTGCATGCCCCCACATCCACCTGTGTGGAATGAAACTAAGTCACAACTAATGATGTACAAGCATGGAGACTGCTCTGGGCCTTCCCCCTTCTCTCTCTCACCTTCTCTCAAAAAAAGAAAAACAAACAAACAAGAAACAAAACAAAACAACACAAAACAAAAAAAACACTTCCCAGGTCCCAGTAACTGAATCAAAATTACTGGTGCCAAGTTTGCTAGGAGTATTTTTTTTTAAGTTTCAGCAGAATCTCATGTGAAAATGTGACAATAGAATTTAGAAGCACTGCTTCAGAACTTAGCAAGGCATCTGACAACATAATTTCATAAATGTTATTTTAACAAGTGAATGAATGAATGTGTAAATAGTTCTTGCCCTCTGTAATAGTATGAAATAATAGAACAACATTGATGCAATATAGCAACATATGTGCATTTGTAAATTTGTACTAGATTTATGTGCGAAGTATAATAATTATATTTTGGGATGACAGAAAATAATTATAAAATATAAGTTACATGTTAAGAAAGATGGTATGATGATACTAGCTATGACAATTTATGTCACCTGTAAATGTTAGATGAAGGAATAAACTCTAGATTCTAACACAGATTAAATCTGGGCTCTTCCCTTTAAAGGCTGTAGGAATTACTAACCTCTTTTAGCTTTCTTTTTTCTCATTTGTACAAACAGGGTTACTGTTTAATTTGTAGGGTTGCAATGTGATTAAATGAGATGCCACATGAGGAAAATGTCAAACACTGTTACTTTCTCTTTCTTCTGATACTTATATTGGAACAGAGAAAATACAAGTTTCAGAAAGGTAAGAGAAAATATGAAAACAGTAGTGAATTATAATGGAAAAAAGTGGTGACTAAATGTATTCAGTAGGATGAACCAAAGATGGCATGTGATACAATTTAGCCTCTCCTAACTAATAGAAATGATAGGGAGAAAATCCAGGTGACAGTAAAATTTGGGAAGTTATATACCCATTTTGAATTTGAAGAAAACATGATCCTTTTCTCAGAACAAAGTACATGTGAAGATACACACACAATTCTGTGTACCGGTATATTTTCAGGTAGCTCCTAATCTCTGCAGTGTTTTCCACAAATGCCTGTTCCAAAGACCCAGAGTTGAAGGTTCTGCTCTAGAATTTTAAGTGAAGGGATGGAAGAAGTGATAAAACATGATTTGGTAACTTAGTTTATTCCTGTATGAAAAAAGATTTAGAAGTAAAGATAAAATACCCAAGATTAAAGAGATATTACAAAAGCAAATCAAATGTGCATGCTAAATATATTACTGGTATATTTGCTGGTACAAGTATATGAGAATTCAAATGGTTGGTGGCTTGGCTGTTTCTTATGTGTCTTCAAAGTTGTGGTTTAAAAGAGATGCTACCCAGAGTCAGTTCTCTTTCACATAATGCAATGTAATGTAGAATTGTACACCTGGAAACAATGTAATTGTTACCAACTAATGTCACCCCAATAAATTTAACAATAAAAAAAAATGATGCCATACTATGTCTTATTGACAAAGTGATTAAGGGGGTTTGGCCCTTCTTTCCATGCTGCTCATAGCTGCTAATTATTGGGAAAACTGATGACAAATGTCATTTTGCCCAGGGAGTAAATATATATATTTTTAATTTTATCGTTAAATTTATTAGGGTTACAGTGGTTAGTCATAATGACATAGGTTCCAGGTGTACAACTCTTTCCATCACCACATATTTGGCTCCTCCTCCCTCCTCTCCCACCCCCCACCCCTACCACCCCCATCCTCAGGTAACCACTAAGCTACGGACTGTGCTCATGAGATTTTGTTTCTTTGTTTCTTTCAGTTTTCTATTCCACATATGAATGCATCATGTCGTTCTTAGCTTTTTCTGTCTGGCTTATTTTGCTCAGCATGATAATCTCAAGTTCCATCCATGTTGTTGAAAATGGCAGAATTTCATCTTTTCTCACAGCTGAGTAATACCCCAGTGTGTACATGTACCACAGCTTTTTATCCAGCCATCCAAGTGGCACTTTGGTTGTTTACATGTCTTGGCCACCGTGAACTTCACATTGGGGTACATGTTTTTACAGACTAAAGTTTTCAAGTTTTGGGGGTAGATACCCAGAAGGGGGATTGCTGGGTCATAGGATAGCTCCATTCCCAAATTCCTGAGGAATATTTATACTGTCCTCCAAAGTGGTTGTATCAATTTGCATTCCCACCAGCAGTGCACAAGGGTTCCTTATTCTCCACAGACTCTCCAGCACTTGTTGTTCTTTGTTTTGTTGATTATAGCCATTCTATTCTAGCAGGTGTGAAGTGGTAGCTCATTGTGGTTTTGATTTGCATGTCCCTAATACGTAGTAAAATTGAGCATTTTTTTTTTAATGTATCTGTTGACCATTTGTATGTCCTTGTAAAGTGAAATGTCTGTTTAGGTCTGCCCATTTTTTAATTGGATTGGTTTTTTGTTGTTGTTATTGTTGAGTTGTACAAGTTCTTTATATATTTTAGATATTAGCCCCTTATCAGAGGCACTGTTTGCAATTATTTTCTCCCAATTGTTTGGCTGCCTCTTTGCTTTGTCGATGGTTTCCTTTGCTGTGCAGAAGCTTTTAAGCTTGATTAAGTCCCACTCATTTGTCTTTGCTTTTACTTCCCTTGCCTTTGAAGTCAGGTTCATAAAGTCCTTCTTGAACCCCAGGTCTATAAGTTTAGTACCAATGTTTTCTTCTATACAATTTATTCTTTTGGGTCTTAATTGGAGGTCTTTAATCAATTTTGAGTTTGGTATATGGTGACAGATCACAGTTCAGATTCATTTTTTGCATGTGGTTTTCCAATTTTCCCAGCACCATTTGCTAAAGAGGCTTTCTTTTCCCAGGGAGTAAATATTGCATGACCTAATTTTTGTTTTAGTTGATGCATAGAAGGAAAAGAAAAACATAATAAAGTCATTGCTTTCTCTCACTTGAATCAGCTATACAATTAGACCCTGAATTAACAACTGGGCCTATCTATTGATCTTGATTTGAATTAAAGTATTCTTATGGAATCCAAAGTTTTCTCATTAAAAAACAAAACAAAACAAAAGAACAACAAAAAACAACCGAACTAGTACATTTGGTTAAAATTCTCAATTAGAACAAAAGTGAAACATTTAAGAATTTTCTGAACCAAATAAGTTTTTGTATCATTTGATTTCCTCAATAAAATAGGATAAAAGTTTGGTTAGGACATATAGATTAGGCAATCTTTGACTGTATCCTTACTCAAAGCCTGTTCATTTACATGATGTGTGAAACTGTCTCAGAAGTGATTCCAGGAGCAAACACAGATGAACAGCAAACCCACTTCTGTTGATATTTCTTTTCTGTCTAGCCCACTGTTCTATTTTCAGAAACATCTTGTTTTTTGAGAAGGGTTGTTACTAAACTGTGATGGCTGATGGAGCAGAGCAGTAATGATGATGAAAAAAAACCTGGTAATAGGGACAGGTGGTAACACCCACAAATCTGGGGATGGGCTCTATGGGCTAAATAAAACTTTCACAGAACAGCTCATCCAAAATGAGAGTACATGTTCTACTGTAACAAACAACATGTCACTATACTGTACAAAAGAAACAGTTTAGCCAATTCAGAAACCAATCTGTTTCATGCCGAAGGAACTCACCTCTAAAGGAAGGGATGTCCTAGAACAGTCTGTCTGCTTCTGCTCAATGTTTTTCTAAAGAGCATTTTGAAGAAGAAAGCATACACAACATAAAGTAGAATCTAAATATACTGAATACATTGCCATCTGATAAAGACAAGATATAAAATAACTCTGTCATCACTAAAATAGATTACATGAATAATTGAGTATATTTGTGAAATAAGTATCAATTTCAAAGCTAGAATGACTCTTTCTTTTTTTTTATTTATTAAAGATTTATTTTTATTGTTTTGGACAGAGAGAGAAAGAGATCCAGAGACAGAGACAGATAGAAGGGGGAAGGCCCAGAACAGTCTCCATAGTTGTACATCATTGGTTTTTCCACATAGTTTGATTTTACAGGCGGGTGCGGGGCTGCACAGGGCAGGAACTGGGCTGGGGTCTCACCCCAGTGAGAGCCGAACTGGGGGCACTGCAGTTCGATCCTCGGTCCCCAGGTCTGCAAAGTGAGCACTTAACCCACTGAGCCATCCCGACTTCCCTAGAATGACTCTTAATAATCATGCCCAGAAGAGCCTATAATTTGTCATAATAATTCAATCCAGTGCATACTTACCTTAAATTCAGTGTTCTACTTACTTAACATACTTTTAACTCTAAACAGGACTTTCCTATTATTTTACTCATTAAATTTCCTACAATAATATATTTACTTTTACTGTTTATGTGTGTAAACACAGTTTCTAAAGGTGTGACCTGCTTTATACAACAAATATGTTCCTGAAAAATTTAGTTCTTATTAGTATTTAGTACAGTAACAGTCATTTTAATTTTAATGAAAAGAATAGAAGCAAGTGATTTAAGAAAAGGCCATGGTGGGTAAGCTGGGATGGCTCAGAGGGTTGAGCGCTCATCTTGCAGCTTCAGGGTCTGAGGATTATATGCCAACCCCAGTCAGTGTGGACCCATATGCTGAACTGGGGTCCATTTCAGTTCTTGCTGAGGTGAGCTTCCCATGTGAGAGACCCCCAGTTCATCTTCCACCTTGGGCATGCCTGCCATGCAGGAGGCTCTGGGCTGGTTCCTGCTGTGCACAGCCCCGTGCCCTCCTGTGGAGTGAAAGTATACTGAAAACTGTTGGCATAAAACTATGGAGACTGCTCTGGGCCCTCCCACTTCTCTCTGTCTCTCTGTCTAAACAATAAATCTTAAAAAAGGAAAAAAAAATAAGCCCATGTTGAATCTCTTCAGTTAGATAAAATACTTCAGTAGCATAAAAATCCATTAGGTAAAACATAAGCTTATTAAATCATATATATATATATATATATATATATAATTATTGGGAAAACTGATGACAAATGTCATTTTGCCCAGGGAGTAAATATATGTTTTTAATTTTATCGTTAAGTTTATTAGGGTTACAGTGGTTATATATAACATATATATAAGTGGTTCTATATATAAGTGGTTATATATATATATAACTATATATATATAAAACTATATATATAACTATATATATATATATATATATAGTTGTGTTTGTATGAATAGAAAAAAAGAGCAAAAGAATTAGCACTTGTATAATCATATCTATAATTAAAATAGTGTTTTAACTAATTTGGTATGAATGAACCATATCATAATAGTTTAGCTTGAAGCCAGAATGAAGCACATATAGGCCTTTTCTGTTATTATGTTGCACACAGCTAACATTTTTTTTTTAAAGATTTATTTTATTGATTTTTGAAAGACAGAGAGAGATGGAGACAGAGACAGAGAGAAGGGGAGGGCCCAGAGCAGTCTCCGTAGTTGTATGTCATCAGTTTTCAACATGGTTTCATTCCACACAGGTGGGCGAGGTCTGTGCAGGGTGGGAACTGGGCTGGGGGCCTCCTGCATGGGAGGCATGCCCCCCTCAAGCCAGGGACCAAACCAGGGGGTGAGAACTGAACTGGGGGCCTCCTGCATGGAGGAAGCACTCCCCAGTTCAGCACGTGGGTCCGCATGGGCCGGGGCCGGGATTTGATGCTCGGTCCCTGGGGCTTCAAAGCGAGCACTTAGCTGGCTGAGCCATCCCAGCTTTCCCCACAGCTAATATTTTACTGAGTGCTTCCTGTGTTCCAGACACTCTGCTAGGATGACAGTACATCTTCCACCTCACTTATGTGCACTAACCCTATGGAACAGGTACAATGGTCATCCATTTTTTAATTCCTTATTTCATTAACCGTTACAACAATTTAGGAGTTATTTTCCACATTTTAAAGACAAGCAAACTAGGCCTGAGAGAGATTAAATAACTTGTTCAAAGCAAAAGTGACAGGATTTTAATCCAGAAATGTGTGCTTTTAGAGTCCAAGTTCTTGACCACCGTATCATAGTGCTTCACAAGCTAGATCCGTAGATCCAAGAGGACTAATGTTACAGTATAATTGAACGCCTTTACAAGCAAGGTGACATTTTTTTATTATGGCATACACATTTGGCAGAGAAAGAAGCAGTCTTAATTAAAGCTCCCCAGACGCCAACCCTGAGATAAGGCTTTAAGTATAAGTAATTAAAGTGTTGGTTCTAGTAAATATCTTTAGGAGACAGTGGGGGCAGGAACACAGGATAAGGGAGGCAGCCAATGAAATATGCCTAATCCAGCAAGTTACCACTATAGACAATTGAGCTTACTCTCATTGGGAACCTCTGGGACCAGTGGAAAACGCACACCCATGATAGAGCAGGGGAATATGTGTATTTGCAACAACTGTCAGTCATCAGTGACTGACTGCTGCTTCTAGGGAGCATGAAAGTCCCATCAGTGTCATTCCTGCTGGCAGAGGAACCTATCACATTTGGGACAATGCCTCAGGCATAAAGACAAATCTTAAGGATGGGAATCATACAGATTGAGGGGACACCGTAGAGCACCAACAACAGTCACAACAGCTAGGCTTTCATATAACATTATTTTAATGCAATTTTCACAATTAACTGTTTTGTTTTGTTGTTAATTTTTTTGACGGATGGGGTCCCAACAGAGAAATTGAGTGATTTTTCTCTTTTCTTTTAGAAACTATTAGAACTGAGAGGCAAATCCATAACTTTCTAAATTAAAAGTCTATAATCTTTCTGTTATTCAGCACTGCTTATAAAAAGCTAATCATCTAAAATCATATCAGAGAAAATAGAAGAATTATGCAAACATAATCCACAACATAGGCAGGGATAACATGGTATTTAGAACATGAATATTATTACTTCAATGGTGATTACAGTGATTAGGAGGTTTCTAAAGTAAATTGCAAGCATAGAAAATACTATACTTAACAAGTGCTTCCTCTCTTTCCATAACTCTATAGTCCTCTTTGAACATCATTAGGCTGAGACATGGAAAAGTACTGTGATTCTTCTGAGTCATAAGGCAGGAGGTGGCTGGCTGGGAGAGAGGCCCAAGAGACAATGATTGCTGTGGGCACAACATGAGAACTTCTCTAGTATCTTTAGCTTTCATAGCAAGGGGCTGAAGTATGGACTGCTCAGTTGCAGAAAATAAGTGTAGAAGTCTGAGTGTGCGCATGTGTGTGCGTGAGTGTGTGGGTGTGTGAGTGCTTGTGTGGCATGGGCGTGGTGATGTACTGCAATTAAGGCCTAAAGCATTTGTGAAGTATTGTATTTACTGTTACCTTCAAAAAGAGTTGTTAACCCTGGATACAATATCAAAGAAAAGTTTGAGATTTCATTTTCATTGTGTCTTAAAATATCTACACTCCAAAACACTGATAAGAAACATACTTATCTCCATTCCTGAAGGTCCACCTAGGGCCTGCAACCACTATTTTTGGTTTTGTCTTCATTTTTGGTTGAAAAAACTTCTTATTTTGGAATAATTTTATATTAATACAAAAGTTACAAAGAATATAAAGAATCCCTATATATTCTTCATTCGGTTACCCCTAATGTTAATACCTTAACATTTGTTGAAACTATGAAATTAACATGGAACATTACTAACTAAACTATGGACTTCCTATATTTTACTTTACAAAATAAAGTTAAGGGGAATTTCAGAGACTTAATTCCAAAATTTACTAAGTCTCAATCTTCCACCCCATCACATTTCACAGGACACGATCAAGGATAAGACCAAAAGGGCATAAGGATGTAGTGGTATTTGATATTGATTTGCTGATTTTACCAAGGAAAAGGCATTGGTAAATTTGAGGTCCCAGTTTGAACAAGAACTTTATTACTTATAGCTTCCACTAATCTCACACTTTAATTGTTATAAACTAAGAGATGTCTTACTTTTCTGGAAAAGAGTTATAATTTAGGATTATAACTTTTATTTTTGAGGTAAAAGTATAAAGCAGAAGAATTAATCATAAAATAGTAGAGATTAGACTTTGAGTCAGGACATGAGGGTCTTAATCTTGGTCTTGCCACTAATTAAGTAGATATATGATCCTTTTTGCATCTGCCTTCTGATCTTCCATTTTTCAAACTCAAATATGAGACGGTTGGACTCAGTAATCTCTATGTTCTCTTTCAGATCTAAGATTTTATGCAATAAGATTTTGTAATGTTTCTTTATAAATGATTGACTTTTTAATAACAAAATGTTTGTGTAATAATCTATGATTTTGTGAATTCATCTTTTGCTTTTAATTATTTGCGTGATAACCCATCAACCTGAATATTGATGGGATAAAGACAAAAAGTTTTCACATTTGGATGCATGTATTACTTCTGTTCTATTTGCACTGCTGAAGAATTTTTCAGAACAAGACATATATATGCTATTAGTTCTGTCAAGAAAAAGAAATGTACTCCTTGTGCTGAAACTAGTCTAAAGGTTGGCAATTCTCTAAAGTCTACTTAAATTTGAAGTTTATATAATGGGAGCTCCCTGAATATTGATTACTAAGTTATAATATTTCATTTAAGCAATGATTAATTGAAAGATTATGCACTATTGCAAACTGTCCAAATAGGCCATCATCATGTGCCTCAAGAAAACAAAACAAAACAAAATAAAACCAAACAAATTATACTAGAATGAATGAGAAATGTGAAACAATTCAAAACCACAGCTGAATAGCTACTGTAGAATTTTCTGGAAAGCAAGAAGAGGCCATCTATTTCCAGACAACGAGGGCATTTCCAAATACCTCTCAAATCTTAGCTAAAAATAAAGAAACTTCTAATAAAGATTAGGCTCATGGCTAAGTTAAAACATAAACTGTGAACTATTTGCATTTCACCTTCCTTTATAAAGTGTTTATATAATTCACAATGCTTTCAGATCTGTGGCTCAACATGGGCATTTTTACTTGAATCATTGCTCTGGTGTGTCTCATGGCTTAATGAGTTTGTGGGACATACATACATTCATGCTCAGAGTATCATTTATAAAGTCAACTTGTCACTCAGTAAGAAAATTCAAACCCAAAGCACTCATCACTTGTATCTACATCAGGACAAAAACCTGTTTCAAGAAGATAACTTGAGATACAAATAATTAGTTCTAGCCAAATCATTTTATTTTATTGGTATGTTACAGTTTGTTTTCATTATCTGTTTCCAGTTTTCTTCTTGTCCTCTTATTTTCCCTCAAAGGTTAAACTTGGTGCAACTATGTAGGAAAAATGAATTGACATGTCCCAGGTTTGTAAACCATTTCTCAGCTGTTTGTAGTACTTGCCTAGCAGTCATTTAAGTGAAAAAAGATAGGGCTTTAGCATTCATTAAAAAGGAATCTCAAGTTTCTCTGGTTCGCAGCACATCAAAATAAAGTTCTAATTACATTTCTTCCAAATATGTTAAGGAGATACATTTTCTAACATCTCAATTATAAAAGTAACTCTAAAATAAATTAGACCACATAATGTGCTAGAATGTCATATTCCAATACTCCATTAAAGAGTCCTCTGGAATTTATTTACATTCATTTGACACTGAAACTGGAGTAAAGGCATTTTCTTCAAGTATCTAGGAAATATCCAAGTCTCAAAATGAAATACCAGCTCTGAGGTGTAAGCCTTGGTTCTCCTTTAGAAGAGCTGATTCTGAATCATATGTCTAGCAATGCAATTAAAAACATAAAACTAACTTTGTTTGATGGCTTGATGGGGTGTGAAATACAATAAGTAGTGGGAGCTTGCATGAATATTTCAAAATAAATTTTTAGCCAGCAGGTAGCTGAGGGATTAGACTTGAAGTAAACACAGGGCAGTGGGGTTGTATCAGAGAGACATAAAGGGTGGCATGGAAATTATAAAAAATGAATAGATAAAATATACACAGACAACAAATAGAGGAACAAGAAACATACAAAAAATCTACAAGAGACACACAACAGAGACGTGTGCCAGACCAGGTAGTGCAGTCAAGCTCAATAACCCAGAAGGCAAGAAATATAGATACAAAAGTGTTATATAATAGCGCAATGCTGGCTAAGTTACTTATCCTCTTTGTGCCTTTGTCTCCTCCTTCCTAAAATGGAGAACACTACAGTAACAAACCTCCTAGGCTGTTGTGGAGGTTAAGTGCCAATTCACATAAAGTGCTTAGCAGAATGCAGTATTAAACATACACAGCAAGCACTAGATTAAAAAACTATTATTATTGTTGCTGCTATTGTTTGAAAGGAATGTAGGCTTTTTGTTTTACTGAAAATAATGCAATAAAATCCTTCATTGCTAAAAATCTGTATAAAATCTTAACCCCAAATCTCATTTCCATCAATAGAAAATAATAAACACGGGGAAGCTGGGATGGCTCAGTGGATTGGGCGCTCACTTTGCGCGCTGGGGACCAAGGATCGAATCCCGGCCCTGGCCCGTGCGGACCCATGTGCTGAACTGGGAGCTCCCCCAGTTCAGTTCTCTCTTTGTCTCTGTATCTCTCTCTTTCTCTCTCTCTGTCAAAAATAAAAAAAATAAACTTAAAAAAAAAAAAATAAACACAACAGTAATAATATATGCAATCTCATCATTCTTGGACATCAAAGATCTTGCATCTTCCAAATGCCGATTTCCACTATGAAGTATTGAAGACATGAAATGAGTAGGATATAAGCTCAGGATACTTTTTGTCATCAATTTGCTTTGCTGTTAGTTGATTCATTATGGTAAAAATGTATGTTGCAATATTCTTATTTGTGCATTTATGGTTAGAGGTCATTGACCACCCAATGTACTGAATACTTTATATTATTTCATTTAATCCTATATTGTGTAACTTATTTTTTTATAACTCTAAGAGCTAAGTATTATACTCTGAAGTGTTCATATAAAAACATTAGTATTTAGAAATGTTAAAGAAAAACATAACCAAGACTAGACATCTGTTAAGAAGGACCAGCTTTTGAATCTGGGTTTGTCAGAGTTGAAAGTCTTTACACTCTCTCATATGCTGTGCTACCTCTTCATCCTTCATGTCAGTCAATGTTTTGGGGTTGATGCACTCTTGCTTGACTTCATCTCTTCCATAGAAATGGCTGCCCAGTGGATTTTTCTCTGTAATTACTCTTCCCTTCCACCTGCAATTTTCTCTTATTGTCTTCTGCGTACAGTCACCATCATCATCTAGGACATATGGTCTGGATACATGGCATTATTTTTATTTTGAGCATGGAAACTTTTGTGATGCTCTTCACCACCCTGGCAACCCCCCCAAAACCTTAGCTATTATCCTAATGGTGTTTGGTGGGAATTGATGTGTTAATGGTCTGTGTGTGCAAAGATTTGGGTAATATAAGAGCTCTTTGGAACCACAGACTGAACTCTCAGAAACTTCCCAACACTTCACTTTCCAAGAATAGAATCCTTTGGTTACCATTTTGTGGACTTTATAAAAGATTTTATGTAGGTCAGGCCTATTCTGTGGAGAAATAATAGACTACATGGCTTTTGTTTTTCTTATAAGAACCCACATTCACATTTGATTTCTTGGACCTTATTAAAAATATTGATAAACTAAGTACTTTGAATCATGCTTTAACCATGATTGATATTTAACTTTTCCATTTATTAATATTTAACTTTTAATTTCACCTACAGACACCAACTTCCTGCTTACACATCCATTATTTGGCAACCATAATGCCTTTTTAATAGATTTGAAACAATGGGAACAGAGCAAAAAAATGTTTAGACTCCAGCCAGGCACACAAAAGCTGCTTTAACTCACTTTGCAATCAATGTACAGTATATAGTTTGTTTACACATTTGCCTAAGTCAGGGGTTCCCAACCTTTTTATACCCTAGGGCACATTCTAAAATATCGGTAGGGCGGCGGGCACCAGCTATTTCTAAGGATATTTATTATTGAACAAGAATAAAAAATAATAAACAAAAATAATTTTAAAATAATAAATTTATTGTACAAATTATATACACACAAAGAAACATATATACAAAACGTAATACTAAGTAAATAGAAAACACAGGTATAATAAAATCATTTAAAAAAACATAAAAGAAAACATTAAAAAAAACAATCGGTCAGTGTGATCTTTGGCATTGCATTTCATTGGCCAGTGCCTCTTAATTAGGAGAGTACGACGACAACCCTGTCAGCAAACAATTATTAAGATGCTCATTGGTAAGTCGAGATCTATATTGTGATTTTATTAAATTCATGTTTGAAAACAAAGAGTCGCATAAATACGTTGACCTGAAAAACGATTTGATTTTATATGCCGCTTTTTT
>PVKE010017485.1:0-30589 GCA_004027555.1 Craseonycteris thonglongyai
GGGGGGGCGCGGGCACGGGGGCGGCGCGGGCACGGGGCTCCGCACTTACCCGGGGCCGCGGGGCCGAGCAGCCCCAGCGGCAGCAGCAGGACCAGGGCCCAGGGCCGCGCCGCCCGCCGCGCGCCCATGTCGCCTGTAACCGGCCGGCGCGGGTCAGGTGACCGGCGGGGGCACCGTCACGTGAGCGCCACGCAGGGCCGCGCGGAGCCGCCCGCCCTCTGCCCCCTTGTGTGACGGGCTCCCTGGCAGCCCTGTGTCGCCATGGAGACGGTTGCCATGGGGACAGGTGGAGCCGGCGGAGGTTCTGCAGGACCTGGCGGGGGCGGGGCCGTGTGCGCAGACCCGCCTCCCAGGGGCCGCCCTGCCTGGTCCCCATGAGCCGGGCTGGGTGTGTCACCAACACACCTCTCTTCTTTTTCGTTTAATTTTATTTTTTTAAAGATTTATTTTTGGGGAAGCCGGGATGGCTCAGTGGGTTAGGTGCTCACTTTGCAGCCCTGGGGACCGAGGATCGAATCCCGGCCCCGGCCCGTGAGGACCCACATGCTGAGCTGGGAGCTCCCCCAGTTCAGTTCTCTCTCTGTCTCTGTATCTCTCGCTCTCTTTCCTCTGTCAAAATAAACAAATAAATAGATAAATAAATAAAAATATATTTTAAAAATTTTATTTTTATTGTTTTTGACAGAGACAGAGACAGAGACAGAGAGAAGGGGGAGGGCCCAGAGCAGTGTCCACAGTTGTCCATCATCAGTTTTCAACATAAGTTTTGGTGCCCACAGGTGGGCACAGGGCCACCAAGGGCGGGAACTGAACCAGAGCCTCCGGCGTGGGCCGCAGGTGGCAGTTCAGCGAGCGGCCCCAGTTCCAGTCCCCTCCCGGCTCAGAAGCCAGACCCCAGCTGCCCTCCCCACCCCACCCTGCAGGCGGCTGCCCCAACCTGGGGTGGCACCTGGTGGCCCAGAGCGTGTGGGGACATCGGGGTCCAGAAGCTGCCCTCCCCACTGCCTGGGACCAACAACTTTGGGGACAAAACAGGGACCTGATGCCCCCCCCCACAGTCCACAGGTTTGGGGGGGCCAGGCCTGGTCCCCACCATGCTCTGCTCTGAAGCTGCCAGTGACGGGGGTGGGAGTGGGGGCTGGGGCTCCCCAAGCGGGCACGGAGCACCCAGCTCTGGCCCACGGTGCACGCGGGGGCAGCCACGTCTGTGTGATGCTTCATCACACACTGGTCACCGTCCTCGAGTCCACAGTGCTGGGTGACATTCATCCTCACCCGCTTCCAGAACTGCTTCCTCTCTGTCTCTCTGTGTGTCAAAAACAATAAAACAACTCTTTTTTAAAAAGGTAAATAGTCTCCCGTTGCATAGACACCACGTTTTCCTTATCCATTCACCTGCTCGTGGACAGACACCTGGGTCGTTCCTACCTGTTGGCTGCCATGAACCTGGGGTGCGATTGTCCCCTTGGCGACCTGCTTTCGGCGCTTCGGGTGTGCACCCGGCAGTGGGACACTGGGTCAGAGGGCCTGTCTTTTTCCGTTCTTGCAAAACCTGCACTTTATTGTCCCCGTGGTCACACCGTCTAAGGTGACCAGATTGTAACATTGGTAAAGCGGGACACCATTGACCGGGGGGAGGGGGTTCTTGATGAAAAATTGGGTCTGTCTCCCGCCGCTCCCTAGCTTGTCGTGCATTCTTTCCAAAAATCGGGACTTTTATAAAACGCCGTGGGACGCGGGACACATTGTTAAAAATCGGGACTGTCCCGCCCAAAGCGGGACGTCTGGTCACCTTATTCACCGGCAGCACACGGAGGTTCCATTTTCTCCACATCTCCGCCAACACTGGCTGTTCCCTGCCGTGCTGTGGGAGGTGGGGTCTCACCTAAGGTGACCAGACGTCCCGCTTTGGGCGAGACAGTCCCAATTTTTAACAATTTGTCCCGCGTCCCATGGTGTTTTAAAAAAGCCCCGATGTTTGGAAAGAATGCACGACAAGCTAGGGAACGGCGGGAGATAGACCCAATTTTTAATCGAGAACCCCCTCCCCCCCGGTCAGTGGTGTCCCGCTTTACCAATGTTACAATCTGGTCACCTTAGTGTCACTGCAGTTTTGACGTGCGGTTTGCTAATGGTTTGCGGTCCAGCATCTTTTCATGGGCATGTCTGTATCTTCTTGAGAGAAATGTCTGTTCAGGCACTTTGCCCATTTTTGAATGGGGGGTGGGAGGTCCCAGTGCTCTCAGCTCTGATCCACAGGTGTGAGCACAGTCGTGTGTGTGTGAGACATTATACATAATAATGTACCTTGTAATAAAGGTGCTCTTGGTTTTTGTTTATTCGTTGAATTTTTTAAGATTTATTTTTACTGTTTTTGACAGAGAGCGACAGAGACAGAGGAGGGAGGGCCCAGAGCCGTCTCCATAGTTGTACGTCATCCGTTCTCGACATGGTTTTGTTCCACACAGGTGGGCGGGGGCCGCGCAGGGCGGGGGCTGGGCTGGGGGCCCCCGCATGGGAAGCTCACCCCAGTTCAGCATGTGGGTCCACACGGGCTGGAGCCGGGATTCGATCCTCCGTCCCCAGGGCTGCAAAGCGAGCGCTCAACCCGATGAGCCATCCCGGCTTCTCTACTTGTTGAATTTTATGAGTTTCAAAAAATACATTCTGGGGGAAGCCGGGAGGGCTCAGTGGGTTAAGTGCTCACTTTGCAGCACCAGGGTCGGAGGATCGAATCCCGGCCCCGGCCCGTGTGGAACCAATGTGCTGAATTGAGTAGTGCCCCCAGTTCAGTTCTCTCTCTTTGTCTCTGTCTCTGTCTCTCTCTCTCTGTCAAAAACAATAAAAAAAAATACATTCTGGGGAAGCCGGGAGGGCTCAGTGGGTTAAGCGCTCACTTTGCAGCGCTGGGGACCGAGGATCGAATCCCGGCCCCGGCCCGTGCGGAACCATGTGCTGAACTGGGAGCTCCCCTAGTTCAGCTCTCTCTCTGTCTCTGTATATCTCTTTCTCTCTCCTCTGTCAAAATAAATAAATAAATAAAATATATATTAAAAAAAAAAATACATTCTGCATATGAATCCCTGTCAGATAGTAGTTTGCAAATACAGTAGACTCTTCATTAACTGGAACACATGCTGGATAAACGTGGTATTTATTATTTCTTTGATTTTTTCTTTTAATATATATATATATATTTTTAAATATTTATTTACTTATTTATTTTGACAGAGAGAGAGATACAGAGACAGAGAGAGAACTGAACTGGGGGGGCTCCCAGTTCAGCATATGGGTCCACACGGGCCGGGGCCGGGATTCGATCCCTGGTCCCCGGGGCTGCAAAGTGAGCACTTAACCCACTGAGCCCTCCCGGCTTCCCCAACAAGAGCGTGTATTGTCCCTCACGGTTGCTGTGGTCAGGAACGGCAGAGCAGCTAGACACGGTTCAGGGTCAGGGTCTCTCATGAGGTGACAGTCAAGACTGACGGTCATCTGATGGTTCGACCAGGGCTGGATGGCTGGAGTTTCCAAGGTGACAGCTGGCCGTTGGCCAGAAGCCACCAGTATGGTTTCCTCTCCCAGGGGTCGGGAAAGTCCCCGTGACACGGCGCTGGTGGCTTTCCCCAGAGCAGGTGACTCAAGGGAGCAGTGTCAGGGAAGGGGGCTGTTTGTGGCTGTTCTCTGTGACCGTCCTTGGGCCACCCCAGGTCAGGGGGCAGCCAGCCCCGTGTCCCCAGGGCTGATGCGGAAGCAGGTCCTCCCAGCAGACGGGCACCAGACAGAGCAAGGCCCGGCCTCTGCCCACGTGCCCGCCCTGGGCCAGGGGGCTGGACACAGGGCCTGCGCTTCTCCGCCGTCACCTTCCTCCTCTCAAACCCGCTTCCTCCGGACAGAACTGTGTCCACAGGTGACTCAGGAGCCCCCGTTCCCAGGGCCTTCCCTGCAGCAGGAGGTAGAAGTGGGTTCTCCTCCCAGGTTCCCATCTGGCCAAAATCCTAGGGAAGAACCTTGAGTGGGCTGCTTAGGTCATGTGACGGCCCCCCCACCAATCGACTGAGGCCAAAAAGGGGCTGAGTCTGTGACTGACAGCCTTTGCCGGGGCCCCAGGTTGGCGTGGGGAAGGGGCAGGATGCGGGAGCGGGGCCACCTTCCCACGGGGAGGCCTGAGGCGGAACAACCCCCACCCCACTGGGCCAGCCTCTGGGGTCCGTGCACCTCCCCGGATTCAGAGGGGTCCAAGTCTCAGCCGGTTCTTGTCCCAAGCGCGGCAAAGCCAGGTCGCGGCCTTCAGTGGCTGCACCCAACACCCCACCGGGATGGGGGTGTGGGCGAACCCCGTGGGGCAAAGGGGGAGTGGAGCCCAGGGGGCACTCGGTCGTGGGAGGGGCTGAGGCCTGGGGGCAGGAACCCCCCACCTCTGGGTGTCCGGCACCTGTGGAAGGGGCTCGGGACAGCAGCCTAAGCACCTGCCCTTGGGGGGACGGGGGCCCGTGGGCCCGCAAACGGGCACCTGCCCAGACAGGACGGGTCCTGCTTTGTGGGGTTCGGCCCTTTCCCTGGTACAGAAACTCCCACCACGGCCGACGTCGAGCTCCCGGCGTAACAGCCCAGCACACAGATCTCCGAATGTCTAGGAATTGCGTCTCCAGAGCCCGTAGAAGCCACTGTGCGCCCCTGGGGGACGGGCCGGCCCCCCGGCTGCCGCCCTGTGATCCCCCCGCCCCGAGCTGTCTGGGCCCCCGAGGATTGGGCTCCCTGGTGCCTGCCCACCCCCGGGCACCCGGGCAGCCTCCAGCTCTGACCTGCCCGAGGCCACAGACCCTGCAGAGAGATGGGGCCCCACATGCCTCCCGATGAGCCTCAGTCGGGGAACAGAGAGCGCCGTGGCCACAGCAGGACCCGGGCCCCCAGCCTGAGGTCCCTCCTTCCTGCAGAGAAGGGCGGGGAGCAAGCCAAGCGCCCCAGCTCCTGCCTCTCAGGGCCGGGGGTCCCTCAGGGTCCCAGGTGGGGGGTCGGCCTACTGCTGAGGACGACGGGGTGGGGGTCGGGGAGCGGGGCCCTGCTCAGGACACCACTAGGCGTGGGGACCACCCTGCTTTGTCCCCATTGGGGGCTCTGGCTGTTGGGTCCGCAGAAGCCTTCGTTGCTATTGGAAACGGTGATGTCACTGGCAGGGGTGGAGCTTCAGCCATCCTTGGAGTTAGGGAGGGGGAAGCACTCTCCAGGGGCGCAGGGGACAAAGAATTAGGACCAGAGGGACCAGCGAAGCTCTGGGGAGCGCCAGGCCCAGGGTGGGAGTGAATCAGGGGCGCCCAGGACTTGGGGGGGGTGTACCCCGCACACACCTCCCCGGATTCAGTGCCTCCCGGAGTCTAACCTCGAGCCCGGCTGCTGCAGACGCAACCTCAGCAGCTGGTTTGGGTGCAGGCGGCGACTCCTGCAGGATCCAGCTCCACGTGGGGGCGGCCACGGGCGTCACTGTGTCCTTTGCAGCCCACGGGGGGGGAGTCCAAGTCCCACGGCCGGGCCGGGGGTGTCCCTTCCTCTTTTGAGCCTCGTGAAGAGGGGACTCCCACTGTGGCTCCCCCAGAGGGACTGGGCGCACCCCGGGCTCTCCAGGCCCCGAGAGCGCGCTGAGCACCCACTGGGGACGGGGGCGCGCGCCCCCCAACCGGCACGACACGCGCGGTCACGTTGGAGGACACGCGAGGCGGCGGGCGGTGGCCGTGAGCTCGGCTCCCGCAGGCCCCCGCGCGCGCCCCCGGCGCCCCCGGACGCAGGCGCGCGCGCCCCCGGCGCCCCCGGACGCAGGCGCGCGCGCCCCCGGCGCCCCCGGACGCAGGCGTGCGCGCCCCCGGGACGCAGGCGCGCGCCGCTTCCGCCGCAGCGTCGGGACGCGCTTCAGCACCGCGGACAGCGCCCGGCCGCTCCTTCCCGCGGGCGCCGGGCTCCGGCCGGGGATGCGCCCGGGGCGCCGAGGACGCGCGGCCTGGAGCCCATGGGCACCATGCGGCTGCTCACGCTCGCCCTGCTCGTGTCCTGCTCCTTCGCCCGCGCCGCCTGCGACCCCAAGGTCGTGAACCTCGGCGCCGTGCTGAGCACGCGGAAGCACGAGCAGGTGTTCCGCGAGGCCGTGAGCCAGGCCAACAAGCGCCACGGCGCCTGGAAGATCCAGCTCAACGCCACCTCCGTCACCCACAAGCCCAACGCCATCCAGATGGCCCTGTCGGTGTGCGAGGACCTCATCTCCAGCCAGGTGCGCGCCCCGAAACCCCGCTCCCAGCCGGGCTCCAGGCGCCGCCCAGGGTGGGGTGCGGGCGCCCCGGGGAGGCGCGCGGGGCCTTGTCTCCGCGCCTCCCGCCCTTCCCCCCGCACGGGGCGGCCCCGGGTGGGCACCGAAGCGGGCGCGTAGGAGGCGCCGGGCACGGCCTGGGGGCCGCCGGCTGCGGGGAGGCGCTGCGGGCGGATGCGGGGGACGCGGCGGGCGCGCTGCTCTGCGGCTCCTTATGTAACCGGCGGCGCCGCCCCGAGCAGCTCCCACGCGCTCCCCCTGGACGTCCCGGCCTGCACAGGCTCACACCAGCGCACACTCGTGCGCACCCGCCATGCACGCGCTTGCTTGCACGCACACACACACCTGCCCCCACGCACATCCATGCGCACACACATGTGCACACCCACCGTGCACACGCTCACGCACACACCTGCCCCCCTGCACATCCATGCACGCACACTCATGCACACCTGCCGTGCACACGCTCACTCATGCACACACACCTGCCCCCACGCACATCCATGCACACACACATGTGCACACCCACCGTGCACACGCTCACGCACACACCTGCCCCCCTGCACATCCATGCACGCACACTCATGCACACACACCTGCCCCCATGCACATTCATGCACTCACTCATGCACACCCACCGTGCACACGCTCACGCACGCACACCTGCACCCATGCGCATCCATGCACACACACTCATGCACACCTGCCGTGCACACGCTCACTCATGCACGCACACACACCTGCCCCCCCACGCACATCCATGCACACACACATGTGCCACCCAGCGCTGGGCATACCCAGGCGCAAGGCACACGCGTGCACACACGCACAGGGCTCAGTCATGTGGCCGGACACACGGACAAATACAGGAGCACGCGGTGTGTGTCTGCGTGTCCCAGCACACACTCACGGACCTCCGTGTCACCTGCACGTACACGCTCATACAAACACTGACCCGGCGCTTCTGGGCGCAGGCGGAACGGGGGGGGGTCAGGGGAGAGCAAACCATCCAAACGGCTCAGCTGCAGCAGCCAGCCCAGAGCCCTGCTCAGAAACGGCCCCTCGCCTGCCGAGCCCCTGCCACGACCCCGCCCGCAGCGGAACAGGACGCGGTGCGGCCGGTCACATGTTCCCCGTGGGGTGGGGAGGCCTGGAGTCAGGCTCTTTCTGGGGATCCCTCCTCCAACTCACTCACAGGTTTGCTGTCTGTGGGTCTCAGGAGCCAGGGTGACAGCAGCTGCTGCCACCCACAGAGCGACAGCCTGTGGGCCTGGCGCTGTGCCCACACGGCGGCCGTCACCCCCAGCGAACGGGGCCAGTGCAGGCAGCCCCGTGGCCCAGACGCAGGTCCTTCTAATGGGAGGATGGTGTGGAACCCCCAAACTGCCTGCCCCCGGGTGGGGCGCGGGGCTGAGCCACTGGCTTCAGGCCTGACCGCAGGGGCTTGGTCCAGGCAGGGAGGGTGCGTGGTCAGCGCTAAAGTCAGCCCTGAGGGGAAGCCAGGATGGCTCAGCGGGTTAAGCCCTCACTCTGCAGCCCCGGGGACCGAGGATCGAATCCCGGCCCCGGCCCGTGTGGACCCATGTGCTGAGCTGGGGTGAGCGTCCCATGCGGGAGGCCCCCAGTGCAGTTCTCGTCCCCCAGTTCAGTTCCCACCCTGCTCGGCCCCCGCCCACCTGTGTGGAATGAAACCATGTCGAAAGCTGATGACGTACAACTATGGACATGGCTCTGGGCCCTCCCCCTTCTCTCTGTCTCTGTCAAAAATAATAAAATTGGGGAAGCCGGGATGGCTCAGTGGGTTAAGCGCTCACTTTGCAGCACTGGGGACCAGGGATCGAATCCCGGCCCCGGCCCGTGCAGAACCATATGCTGAGCTGGGAGCTCCCCCAGTTCAGTTCTCTCTCTGTCTCTGTCTCTGTATCTCTCTCTTTCTCTGTCAAAAAGCAATAAAAATAAATAAATAAATATTAAAAAAAAAAAAAAAGGGAAAGCCGGGACGGCTCAGCGGGTTGAGCGCTCGCTTTGAGGCCATGAGGACCGAGGATCGAATCCCGGCTCCGGCCCAGGCAGGACCCACGTGCTGAACTGGGGAGTTCCCACAGTTCGGTTCTCTAGCTGTCTCTGTCTCTATCTCTCTCTCTGTCTGTCAAAAGTAAAATAGAAATAAATATGCACTGAAGATAAAATAATTACTCTCTATAAATATAAAAAGATATAAAAAAAAATAATAATAAAATTGGGGAAGCTGGGAGGACTCAGTGGGTTAAGTGCTCACTTTGCAGCGCCAGGGACTGAGGATTGAATCCCGGCCCCGGCCTGTGTGGACCCATGTGCTGAACTGGGGAGTGCCCCCAGTTCTGTTCTCTCTCTTTCTCTCTGTCAAAAACAGTAAAAATAAAAATAATAATAATAATAATAAATAATAATAATAAAATAAATCTTTAAAAATAAAGTCAGCACTGGGTCTTGTCCAAACCAGGCCAAGCTTGGCCCGGCCCGGGAAGACCCCCCCAAAGGGACCGAGGCCTCTGGGGCCCGGCTCTGGCCGCTGCCGCTTGGTCTGCAGTGGGATTCAGCACAGACTGGAGCTGTCTGGTCCCTGCAGAGCCACCGCTGACCCAGGGTGGGGACAGCAGGCGTCTGGGTGTGGCCTCACGTAGGACCCTGAGCGTGACTTGTATGGCCAGGGTCTCACCACACACCGCCGGGCAGTCCCTGAAATGTGAGGGGAGTGGGAGGAGACCCCAGAAGAAGCAGCCTGTGTCAGGGGGGCTCTGTCACCTCCCTGGGGGTCCTCCCAGCCCCCAGAGTCTTGCTGTGTCTGACTCACCGGCACGATTCGTCTGTACCGGGTGGTGATGGGTCTGCCTGGTGGGTGTGCAGCCCGCGGCCTGTGGAGTTCAGCCTCCGCTGTCGCCCGACGGCGGCTTCGGTGGCTCCCGCCCGAGCTGAGCCTGTCCCTCTCCCACAGGTCTACGCCATCCTCGTCAGCCACCCCCCCACCCCCAATGACCACTTCACGCCCACCCCGGTCTCCTACACGGCCGGCTTCTACCGCATCCCCGTGCTGGGACTGACCACACGCATGTCCATCTACTCAGACAAGGTAACCTGACCGCCGGGCTGCCACCTGGGGGCGGGGGGCATGGGCGGGCGTCCCACCCCGGGCTCTGGGCTCAAGGGGCGCGGGCACTTATGCACACTCACGCCCACACACACACACACATGCAGCCCATCCGGAAAGTATCCAGCCGTGGGCCCATTCTCCTTCTATTGACCTGGATGATTTTCCCAGGCAGCCCTTGTGCACAAATCACTCATACTCGTGCACATGCACGACACAAACATCCTCACACTCGTGCCTGCACACACCCGCACTCGCTCGTGTGCTCTTCCACATGCACACACACATGCACACTCGCTCGTGTGCCCTTCTACGTGCACACACTCACACATGCGCACACTCGCTCGTGTGCCCTTCCATGTGCACACACACACGCACTCGCTCGTGCGCTCTTCCACATGCACACACACGCACACTTGCTTGTGTGCCCTTCCACGTGCACACACACTCGCTCGTGTGCTCTTCCACATGCACACACTCACGCGTGCGCACTCGCTTGTGTGCTTTCACGTGCACATACTCACACGCACACTCCCTCGTGTGCCCTTCCACGTGCACACACACTCCCTCGTGTGCTCTTACACGTGCACACACTCACACGCACACTCGCTCGCATGCATGTGCACCTCCTCCCACACACACACACTCACAGGCACACGCACACACGTGCACACATGACATCACACACGCACTTGGGCAGCCGGGCACATGTGGGGCTCTCTGAGGGGCGCACGCCGGCGGGAAGGCTCTGGGCCCCGGTTGTGCAGCAGGACGTGGCTGCGGAGCGGTGGGAGCCCCACGGGGAACCGCGCGGAGCCTCCGGCGGCGGGAGGAGGCGCGGGGGTGGGCGCCCCTCCAGGCCTCACGCGCCCCACGTGCCCCACGTGCCCGCAGAGCATCCACCTCAGCTTCCTGCGCACCGTGCCGCCCTACTCCCACCAGTCCAGCGTGTGGTTCGAGATGATGCGCGTCTACAGCTGGAACCACATCATCCTGCTGGTCAGCGACGACCACGAGGGCCGCGCGGCGCAGAAGCGCCTGGAGACGCTGCTGGAGGAGCGCGAGTCCAAGGTGAGGCCCGCGCGGCCGTGGGGCCGGCGCTGTGTCTGTGGCCCGTGTGTGAACACCTCTCTCTCCATCCTGCATGGTCAGCACCTCCACGCGGGGCGAGCGCCCGCCCCGCCTGTCCTCGGCTCATTTCACTCTGCTTCTGCCATTGGTCCGAATCTCCTTCGTGTGAGTCCCCGCGGGGCGAGGGCAGGGCCACCTGGAGCTCCGCAAACACCCCCCACCCGCCGCCTCTGTGCGCCCCCCACCCACCGGCCCCGCACCCAGCGGCTCCCCGAGGGACCCGCTCCCCTCCCAGCCACAACCCATTCCGGGTCCTCACGGGCCTCACCTTCCACGCTGACCCCCCGCCCTCCCCAAAGCCCCCCCAGGACATGGGCTGCCCGCCTCCCCCCAGCACGGACCCTGCACCCTCAGGCCTCCCCGCACCCCCCGAGCTTCTGCTTCCTTCTCATCACCCAGCACAGGCCTGGGCTCCTCCTGGGGGAGTGGGGCCCCTGGGTCTAGGACACACTGACCACCCTGCCCCACCCCCACACCGCAGGGCTGCCGAGAGACCACAGTGGCGATTTCTGGGGGTCCGAGTGACCCCCACGCCCCCCCTTGCCTGTCCCCACTGCCAACATGAGAAGGAGCTGGTGCTCACGAGAGGCCCAGGGTGAGCCCTCACCCAGCCCAGAGCCCGGGCACTTGCCCGCCAGGCCCCAGGGGTGGGGGCCCCGCTGGGTGAGGGAGGGCGGCCAGGCCGGGGGCGGGAGCATGTCCCCACCCTGCCGTCTGAGCTGGCTCCAGCCAGTTTAGGGCCAACCCCGGGGCCCTCGGTGGAAGGGAAGAGAGGGTCCTGTTTGGAGGGTGAAGCCAGGGGCCCTGGGGGGGCCTCCTGTGGGAGATGAGCTGAGGCTGGGAGGGGTGCCCCTCCTGAGACAGCAGCCCCAGCACCCAGCAGGCACGTCACACACACACTCGTCAGCCACTCCTCTGCACACCCAGCCACCAGCGCCACTCACGGGGTCACTGTCCCCGCCCACCACAGCCTCACACACACACACACACACGCACGCCTTCCTGCCCCCCAGCACACACGCAAGCACATGGCCCACGGGCACAGTCCCCCCAACTCACACACACACACACACACGCACGCCTTCCTGCCCCCCAGCACACACGCAGGCACATGGCTCATGGGCACAGTCCCCCCAACTCACACACGTGTGTGCACGCACATACACACATGCCTTCCTGCCCCCCAGCACACACATAGACACATGGCTCATGGGCACAGTCCCCCCAACTCACACACGTGTGTACGCGCACACACACACACACGCACAAGTGAGCGCTCACTCCCCGCCCCGTGGGCTCCCATGCAGACGTCTGCCACCCCTGGGCACACACATCTGTACACCCACACCTGCCACACACGCCCTCCAGTGCGCACATGGGCAGACGGCTGTGCACACAGAGCATGTGGACAGAAAGGCCAAGGGGGCGACTCGGGGGGGCGGCAGGGGCACAAGGCACGGGGGGGGGTGCTGCCGTGGGGGTGGGACCCGGCAGCAGGTGCATGGCAGGGGTGGGGGCAGCCGGTGGGACCCAGAAGCGATCCGTTTGGTGTGGACTCGGACGAGGTCGGCCTTTCTTTCCAAGGTGACCGTGTCTAAGAGCACAGCCTCACGGCCAGGCGCCCCCTCGCGCCCCCTCAAACCGCCCCGGCCCCAGCCCCAGCCCCGGGCCTAGGTGTTTGCGAGCTCCAGGTACGCGCCTGTCTGCCGACCTGCCCAAGGAGGTGGTGTGATTGCTTTAGCGCCGTCATTTTCAACCGTTTATAATCTTCTTCTGTGTCTGCATATTTTCTCTGTGCACATTATTCATCAGAGTAAAAAAAGGAACTATGAAAACCTCGACCAACTGTCCTATGACAACAAGCGCGGACCCAAGGTATATATGCATGGACGTGCACGCCACCCACCGACTAGGGAGCCTGGGCCGCTGGCGCCGCGGCCACTAGGGCCGGTTCCTGGCCCAGCCGAGCCGCAGGCCTGAGGAGCGAGAGGTCGTGAGGCAGGGAGCCGCAGGCAGGACAGGGCCCGCCCCCAGCAGCCTGGGCCTGAGCCTGAGAGGCAGCCCGGCCGGCCAGCACGGGAGAAGCTGCTCTTCGGGAAGTGCATGCGAATCTCTGGGACTCCCAGGGTTTCCTCGCGGAACCCAGGAGAGGCCGGCCTGTGCGGCTGCCACCGGCCTGTGCAGCTGCCTGCCTGCCTGCTGGGGTCCAGGCCACTCCTGCAGGGGCCTGTGCAGTCGGGCCGGAGAGGCTCTCCTGCAGTTTTGGAAGAGTCGGCCCCACCTCTGCTCCCAGTTGCATTACAAGACTCTTCCAGTTCCTGTCCGCTGCACGCTCTTTCTGAGTCTCGGCCCACTCCAGCTTGCATGCTCAGTGCAAAGAGGACAGGAGTGACAGGTGGAGAGACAGGTGGAGAGCAGAGAGCAGCGCAGGAGAGCGAGCAGGCTGAAGAAAGGACAAGCGAGGCCAGGCCAGGAGCCAGGAGCCAGGAAGGCAGGTGCACAGCACAGGTGGCAGGTGCAGGCCGAAGCAGCCCTAGCAAGGCTGCCTCGGGGTTCCTAGCGGCTGCGGCCCAACTCTCGCCCCTGAGGCACTATGTCCCCCGCCCCGGCCACCTGCTAATGCTCCTGCTCACACCACAGGCTGAGAAGGTGCTGCAGTTCGACCCAGGGACCAAGAACGTGACGGCCCTGCTGATGGAGGCAAGGGAGCTGGAGGCCCGGGTCATCATCCTCTCTGCCAGGTAAGGGGCCCTCCCCCCACCTCACCCAGGGCCGCACCTGGGCCAGGGGCCGGGGGCACCGCTGGGCTGAAGCTGAGCGTTCGCTTCCGAAGGGCCCTTGTCAGAGGCGCCCCCACCACATACGTCTGACAACCCGGAACTCTTATCTGTTCATCCCTCCCAGATCCTTCCTCCCTCCCACAGTCACCTGTTGCCACTCGCCCTGAGCTGGGCTTTGGGGGTTGGGGTTTGGGTGAGCCCCTGCCGTTAGGAAGACAAGCATGGCCCTGATGATAGATGGGGTGACACAAGGCTCTGGGAGCCAGGGTCGGAGAACAGGGCCCGGAGACGTGACGTACAGGCGTGCAAGTGAGCCCAGGTGGGGAGGCCCCTGGCAGGGAGAGAGCCAGAAGCCAAGGACCGAAGCACTGGGGCGGCTGGAGTGTGGGGTCCCATTAGGGACCAGCCAACAGTAACAATCTACTTGCAAGCAGCTAAGTCCTCCTGAGGAGGGGAAGACCCGGCCACCCAGGATAGAGCAGGGACGAGCCCCACCCAGCCCCACCGCAGGACACGCAGGAGTGCCTGGGGGACCCACCCCACGGCTCCCGATTCTAGAAGCTCCCCTGGGCTCCAACAGAGAAAAACAGCAAGGGCCACTGTGTTCAGAGAAACACACCCCAGACGCCGCTGCCCTGCAGCCGGGAAGGAGCCGGCAACACCCTGAGTCCCGGGCAGGTGTCCGTTTGTACGTTCAGTGAACAAACCTCTGGCACGAGCCTCTGGCACAAGCCTCTGGCACAGCGCTAGGGCACCCCTCGCCCCACCAGGGCGGAGCACAGGGTAGGGCCAACCAGGATTCCTCTGCTTAGATGGCAGGAAGCAGCTGCAGATGCTAATTCCCCACTGGGGCTCAGAGTCACAGGTCACTTGTTCCCGCTGAGCATCCAACGCTGGGCACTGTGGGGAGCGCTTAAGGAGAAAGGTTTAAGGACGTGCCCGTGCAAGTTCCAGGGGCTGCAAGTCGGACCCAGAGGAAAACTCGGAACAAGAGCAACCCAGAGCTAGTTCTATCCAGAGATAAGCCCCGCCCACATAAGCCCCGCCCCGAGCAAGCCCCACCCACACAAGCCCCGCCCTGAGCAAGCCCTGCCCTGAGCAAGCCCTGCCCACACAAGGCTCATCCTGGGGAAGCCCCACCCAGAGGCGCTTCATCCAGGAAAGCCCCGCCCCACAAAGCCCCGCCCATAACAGGCCCGCCCACATAAGCCCCGTCCTGGGGAATCTCCAGAGAAGCTCCATTCAGGAAAGCCCCGCCCCACAAAGCCCCGCCCATAACAGGCCCCGCCCACATAAGCCCCGTCCTAGGGAAGCCCCAACCAGAGAAGCTCCATTTAGGAAACCCCCGCCCACATAAGCCCCGCCCCAGAGCAAGCCCCGCCCACATAAACCTCATCTTGGGGAAGCTCCATCCAGGAAAGCTCCGCCCAGAACAGGCCCCGCCCACACAAGTCCCACCCTGGGGCCCCGCCCCAAGCAAGCCCCGCCCACATAAGCCCCACCCTGGGGAGGCTCTGCTCAGAGGAGCCCCGCTAGACCCTCCCCTTTTATTTCCCCATAGTTTACATTTCCCCTCATTCATCATAGGGCTTGAGGGAGATTGGCTGTGATAGGCTGAAAGGATGATGGATGGGTGGGTGCACCAATGAGCAGACAGATGGGCAAATAGACCGTTGATTAGTGATGATTAGGCCCCTTCATCCAGCGCGGAGCAACTGAAGGAATCCATGACCCCCAAACACAGGTGTTCAGCTGTTGGGCACTTTTACAAAGGATAAGGTCACACCAACCTAGACCTGCCCCATCTGTGCACTAGCTGGAGTGGCCCCAGGACACAGAGCAGAAAGCCCACCCAGAGCCAGCCTCCGAACCCCCAGGTCCCAGCAGAGCAGTGCCCGCTTCTCCACAGCTTTCCCTTGAGTGAGGCCGTGCGCCACACGCATGGACACCGTGCCCTGTGTCACGAGCCCCATGGCCAAGGACAGGTTCGCTAGATGTGGCTCCACAGAAGAGGTCAGCCCAGGGCAGGGAACATGGTCACAACAGACAGCGACACAGGCACTACACCCAGAGAGAGACATGCGCACGAACTGTGTGCACGCCACATACACACGCCATACACACACACACCCACAACCCTAAACACAAGCACCCAGGCACACGGCATGTTCACACCACTCACACATACACACGCACAAACACCATGTGCAAATCATACACAACACACACCAAGTGCATGTGCACTACATGCACACATGATGCACATATCGCACGCATAAGCACACATCATATACAATGTGCACACCCAGACACATGTGTGCCACACACCATACAGAATGCATGCACATGCTCACACACACACGCCATATGTAAATCATATACATGCACACCAGACACTCCACCACATACACCACACAGATACACATGCACGCACATCTACATGCAAATGCATGCACATCATACATGCATGTGCTCCATACCAACATCCACAGCACACACATGTACTCCTGTGTATACACACATCACACATACACCACACTACACGCTACACAGATGCATATGCCCCACACAGATACCTGCACTGCCCACAAGGCACAGCACTCATATCAGCCACCCATCACCTCCAGGGGTGGCGAACCTTTTGGCGATTGAGTGACAAAGTTTATAAAATAAGAGAATACTCCTCAACTCACGTGCCGACCCATCAAGTGAGATAGAGGTATCGATCATTTTTATGTCTATAAGAGGCATAGGATGTTTTTATAACAAAAAACAATAATTCCTCGTGCCGAAATAATTGCTCCACGTGCCACTTTGGGCACGCATGCCATAGGTTCGCCACCCTGGACCTACACCCTCTTGAGACCTTGCCAGGCACTCGGCTGCTGGGGCTGGAGGCCCCGCCCCCCACACGTGGGCTCCTTGGGGGCAGAGGCGAGGCCCCCACAGGGTGCCCAGCCCCGGGGGCCCAGGACGGCACGGCTGGACTTGCCTGTCCCCTGTACAGCGGCACACACGGGTCTTCATGCCCCTGACACCCCAGCCTGACACAGCTGGGCTCCCACTCCATGTATTTTGCAGAGACCCCATGAAGCCAGTCTCCATTTTTGACCAGTTTTCTGCCAAGTGCAGAGACTTCATTTCCCAACGTTTCCTTTTTATCCCTGAATTGTCTTCCCTGGGGTCAGCTCTTTCCATAAAAGTTTGATCAGGCTTCTGTCTACAGCACTTTGCTGGTGACACCGATTCACACAGACTCCAGCATCACCAAGTCAGGTGGCACAGGCCCGCCCTGTGTCAGGCAGCCGGCTTCCCTACCGGGTTCTGTGAGCACAGCCGACAGTAGGCACGCGGCGCCCGGACCCGCAAGGCGCTGGCTTTGCTGGGTGATGGCAGCCGGGTGCCCGTGTGGGGCGGCCTGGAACGCCCGTTTAGTGCCGCTCACATCTGCAGCAGCCTTGTCCTTTAGCTCAGACATGGAGGGTTTTTATTTCTTCATTGAGAAAATTAGGGGTGGCCATAGGCGGCCAAGAGCCACCTTGGTGACCAGGGTCAGCCACTGTGAAGCTAACCCAGCCAGTGTGCCCGACTCCTTGGCAAACCCCCTGCTCACGCTCTGGAGAATCCAGGTCCCTTCGGTCCACCCGGGGCCAGCTCCAGCCGGGCAGGCCCCAGCCCCGGGGCACTGGGTCCACAGAGGCTCACCCTCGGGGACACACGTCCTGGGTCCCAGGACTAGGCGTGCCTGCAGGCCGCTGTCCTCCCTCAGGGCCGGGGCCTGGGGGGCGGGCCCAGCACGGCTGCTTGTGTGCAGTTCAGGACACGCAGCGTCTGCTGCGAAGCTCAGGGCCGTTCCCAGGCACTGGGTCCCACCCTGCGAGCCCCCAGCCCCTCACATCAGGTCCAGACATGAAGAACCAGAGGGGGTGGGCTTGTCAGGAGCTCCGGGGGGGGGACTGTCCAGGCCCAGCCCTGACTCTGCCTCTGTCACCACCTGCATGCCCCGGCTGCCTCAGTTTCCCCTCCTAACCCAGCGATGGCGCTGATGCCTCCCTCCCTCATGGGGATGCCGTGGGCATTAAATCAGATGGTCCTTGTGAAGCACCTAGAACAGGGCCTGGCTCCTGGTGACCAAGTGATCCGTCTCTGATGGTCCATCACCATCCGGGGTCACCCCGACTGTGCCCGCCAAGGGCAAGGGGCCAGCAAGAGAGGCCTGGGCGGCTCCGGGGGTCCGGGCCACCGTGTCACCTGTGTGGGTGGGGGTCTCCCAACCCCGGTGCAGGCTCCAGGGGCTCCCAGGCTGCGGGCGCGGGGCTGGACGAGAGGGGGACACAGGAGGAGGGCCTGGCATCCGGGGGCCGCCCGCTGCCAGCCTGGGGTGGGCAGGGCCGGGGTCCTGGCCCGTCACCCCCCTCTGCCCCGCAGCGAGGACGACGCAGCCACCGTGTACCGCGCAGCCGCGATGCTGAACATGACGGGCTCGGGGTACGTGTGGCTGGTGGGGGAGCGCGAGATCTCGGGCAACGCCCTGCGCTACGCCCCGGACGGTGAGTGCGGCGCCTCCCGGGGGCCCGGAGGGCGGGCGTCTGCCCCGCGGGCTCTAAGCGGACGCTCGCCGCAGGCATCATCGGGCTGCAGCTCATCAACGGCAAGAACGAGTCGGCGCACATCAGCGACGCGGTGGGCGTGGTGGCCCAGGCGGTGCACGAACTCCTGGAGAAGGAGAACATCACCGACCCGCCGCGCGGCTGCGTGGGCAACACCAACATCTGGAAGACCGGGCCGCTTTTCAAGAGGTGGGCGGGGCCGCGCCGCCGGAAGTGGGCGGGCCGCTCTGCAAGGGGTGGGCGGGGCCGCGCCGCCGGAAGTGGGCGGGCCTCTTTTCAAGAGGTGGGCGGGGCCGCGCCGCCGGAAGTGGGCGGGCCGCTCTTCAAGGGGTGGGCGGGGCTGAGCAACCGGAAGTGGGCGAACCGCTCTTCAAGAGGTGGGCGTGGCTAGCCGCCGGAAGTAAGCGGACCGCTCTTCAAGGTGTGGGCGTGGCCACGCCGCCGGAAGTGGGCGGGCCGCTCTTCAAGGGGTGGGCGGGGCTGAGCTGCCGGAAGTGGGCGGGCCGCTTTTCAAGAGGTGGGTGGGGCCGCGCCGCCGGAAGTGGGCGGGCCGCTCTGCAAGGGGTGGGCGGGGCCGCGCCGCCGGAAGTGGGCGGGCCGCTCTGCAAGGGGTGGGCGGGGCCGCGCCGCCGGAAGTGGGCGGGCCGCTCTTCAAGGGGTGGGCGGGGCTGAGCAGCCGGAAGTGGGCGAACCGCTCTTCAAGAGGTGGGCGTGGCTAGCCACCGGAAGTAAGCGGACCGCTCTTCAAGGTGTGGGCGTGGCCAGGCCGCCGGAAGTGGGCGGGCCGCTCTTCAAGGGGTGGGTGGGGCCGCACCACCAAAAGTGGGCGGGGCGCTCTTCAAGGGGTGGGCGGGGCTGAGCTGCCGGAAGTGGGCGGGCCGCTCTTCAAGAGGTGGGTGGGGCCGCACCACCAGAAGTGGGCGGGGCGCTCTTCAACGGGTGGGCGGGGCTGAGCTGCCGGAAGTGGGCGGGGCTTTTCAAGGGTGGGCGGGGCCGCGCCGCCGGAAGTGGGCGGGCCGCTCTTCAAGGGGTGGGTGGGGCCGCACCACCAAAAGTGGGCGGGGCTGAGCTGCCAGAAGTGGGCGGGCCGCTCTTCAATGGGTGGGCGGGGCCTCACCGCCAGAAGTGGGCGGGGCTCTTACTCGGTGGACACATCCGCTTCCAGCAGGTGGACCAGCGCAGCCAGCTGCTGCCCACGCACCAGAGTCACCGACCGCACTTCCCTCCCCTGCCCTGTGATAATCCTGTGCCCCGTTTCCAACACTCACGCCAACGCCCGCGACGTCGCTGCCTCCATGGCTGCTGCCCCCAGCTTTTTAATGGTGCAGCCAGCCCTGAAACCCCACCCCACTCGCCAGGGCCGCTGTGGGTGAGGACTGGCCTCTTCCAGGGACACAGGAGGTCAGACAAGGAGCCCAGGGAGGGCAGCCCGGCCTGTAGACGGCCAGGGCTGGCCAACGACCCAAGTGGCGAGGGCAGGAGTGCACACATGCACCCTGGGCACCATGCATAAGGTGACCAGACGTCCCACTTTTGGCGGGACAGTCCCGATTTTTAACAATTTGTCCCGCGTCCCGCGGTGTTTTAAAAAAGTCCCGATTTTTGGAAAGAATGCATGACAAGCTAGGGAACGGCGGGAGATAGACCCAATTTTTAATCAAGAACCCCCTCCCCCCTGGTCAATGGTGTCCCGCTTTACCAATGTTACAATCTGGTCACCTTAACATGCACCAGGGGGGCAGGCCTCTCCCATCACCAGATCCCGCCCCTGACTGACCACCTGTGCAAAGCCACAGTCCACGGCGCCCACCACTGGAGCACACATGCCTGCGGATGTAGGCAGCAAGTGTGCATGCGCGCACAGGCACGTGCAGAGGCTCAGACATGACACACACGTGCCACAAGTACATGCATGGGAGTGCATGCCACACAAGGATCGGGGGTGCACGCAGATAGGACCCAATGGGTATGCCACACACACACACACACATGTGCACACGCAGGACCTCAGCCCTGTCTCCCCCACTCACTGGCAAATGGGCTGCTGTGTCCTTCCCGGGCGCTGCCTCCTGGAAGGCTGCTGTGAGGCTCGAACACCGTGGCCCCCGGAGAGCCCGGCCCACAGGGTGTGGTGCCCAGGAGTGGCTCAGGCCACCCGTCAGTCAGCGTCAGAGCTCAGGGTCTGTGGCCTGTGGGGACTGGAACTGGAGGCGCCTCAGGCTGCTGGGGAGGCAGGGCTGAGGCATCAACCCTGCCACCTTCCCCAGAGTGCTGATGTCTTCCAAGTACGCGGATGGGGTGACCGGCCGCGTGGAGTTCAATGAAGACGGGGATCGCAAGTTCGCCAACTACAGCATCATGAACCTGCAGAACCGCAAGCTGGTGCAAGTGGGCATCTACAATGGCACCCATGTAGGTGGGGGTCATGAGGGGGTGGGGGCTGGGGCCTTAGGGTCCTGGGGCCAAGACCCCTGCGTGGCCACCCTCCATCTCATACTCCCACCCCCAGGTCATCCCCAATGACAGGAAGATCATTTGGCCAGGCGGAGAGACGGAGAAGCCGCGGGGGTACCAGATGTCCACCAGGCTGAAGGTGGGGGGCCCGCTGCCCTGCCCGGCACCCACACCTGGGACACTCCGTCCAGGCCCTCAGATCCAGAGGAGGGCACAGTGAGGCCAATGACCCTGACATGAGGGAGAGGGCACAGGATGGACACCGGGCTGCCCTCACACACCTGGCTCCGTAGAGAGAGCAGGTGGAAGGGGAGGAAGCTGCACCCACCCCACAGCTCCCTCCAGCCCCTGCGGGCCCCACCCCACCTAAGTCTGGGGGCTGCCCTCACTTCACCACGGCCGGGCTGCCTGACCTCGCTTCAGGACGGTCAGGCCGGCCTCGCTTTATGACCGCCAGCCATTCCTCCCTTGACTACCAGCAGGTATGCCTCACTTAACGACCTCCAGCTACTCCTCGATTAATGACCAGCAGTCGTTCCTTGCTTTACGACCCCTGGGCCGTCATCGCTTAACGACCGCCGGCAGTTCCTCGTTTAACGAGAGATCAGCCATCTTTGCTTTATGGCGGTCGGGCCGAGCTCACTTAATGAAGGTTGGGTTGTCCTCGCTTCAGGAAGGTTGGGTTGTCCTCCCTTAACGGTCTGCGGGGCAGTCCTTGCTTTACTACGTCCAGGCTGACCTCACTTCACGACAGACAGGCCGACCTCGCTTTACGACAGACAGGCCTTCCTCACTTTACGACTGCCCAGCTGTCCTTGGCTAATGAAAGTCAGGCCGTCCTTGCTTTACGACCACCGGTCTTTCCTCAATTAATGGCCGCTGGCCTTCCCTAGCTTAATGACCAACAGCCATTCCTCGCTTAACCCTCTTAGTGCTACCATCTGCCAGCGGTGTGAGCGAGAAATGCAAAGGGTAATTTAATAGTCTACGTATGAGCAGATATATCGGCCTGTCACACTAAAACGGTTAATGACCGCCAGGCCCTCCTGGCTTAATGGCCGGTGGGGCAATCCTTGCTTTACGATGGTTGGGTCGACCTCACTGTACGAGGGCTGGGACATCCTCGCTTTATGATTGCCCAGCCGTCCTCCCTTAACGACTGCTGGCCTTTCCTTAATGACCGCCGGGGCCGCCCTCTCTTAATGAAGGTCTGGCCGTCCTCACTTTACGTCTGTCGCACTGACCTCACTTTACAACGGGCGGGCCAAGCTTGCTTTACGGCTGTCGCGCCGTCCTCACTTAAATGGCCGGTGGGGCAGTCCTTGCTTTATGACAGTCAGGCCGTCTTCACTTTACGACCGCCCAGCCGTCCTCGGTTAAGGAAGGTCGGGCCTTCCTCACTTAATGACCACTGGCCTTTCCTCAATTAATGGCCGCTGGCCTTTCTTCACTAACGACCAGCAGCCATTCCTCACTTAATGACAGTTGGGTCGCCCTCGCTTAACGAAGTTCCGGCCATCCTCCCTTTAGGACGGTCTGGCCGTCCTCGCTTTACGTCTGTTGCACCGTCCTTGCTTTAAGACAGACAGGCTGTCCTTGCTTTATGGCCATTGCGCCATCCTCACTTAATGACCGGTGGGGCAGTCCTTGCTTTACGACAGTCAGGCCGTCCTCGCTTTACAACCACCAGCCATCCTCGGTTAAGGAAGGTTGGGTCGCCCTTGCTTAACGACCACTGGCCTTTCCTTGATTAACGGCCGCTGACCTTTCCTTGCTTAATGACTGCTGGTCTGTCCTCACTTAATGACTGGCAGGGGCAGTCCTGCTTTACAACTGTTAGGCCGACCTCGCTTTACCACCGCTAGTCTGTCCTCGCTATACAAGAGACAGGCCATCCTCGCTTTACGACAGACAGGACGTCCTAGCTTAATGCTGCCAGATGCACGTGACTTTTTACATTTTACTTTTTCTTCACTGAACTTTTAATTTATTTTTATTGTTTTTGACAGAGAGAGATACAGAGGCAGAGACAGGGAGAAGGGGGAGGGCCCAGAACAGTCTCCATAGTTGCACATCATTGGTTTTTCCACATAGTTTCATTCCACAGGTGGTCGCGGGGCTGCACAGGGCGGGAACTGGGCCGGGGTCTCACCCCAGTGAGAACTGAACTGGGGGCGCTCCCCAGCTCAGCATGTGGGTCCACACGGGCCGGGGCTGGGACTCGATCCTTGGTCCCTGGGACTGCAAAGTGAGCACTTAACCCACTGAGCCATCCCGGCTTCCCATTCACTAAATTTTTTAAAGCACAAACGTAGGTTGCTTGTCTAATAGAAAAGCACAATTAATGTTTAGAAAGCCAATAAGCTCGGAGGGCTCTCAACATCCTCCCACACCCCTTATGGCGGGGGAGCCAAAATGCAGCCCTGCAGCTGAGGGTGGGTGGGGCCTGCCCACCCGCAGGCCCGTTCCTGATGCCCCCAGCAGAGGGCGCTTCCCACAGTCCCTGCTTACTGCAGGCTGGGCCCCAGGGTCAGCTCCACTGGACCCCCTCCTCAGCAGGCCATGCTGGGTCAGCCCCGCTCCAGGACCTGTCCTCCCCACTCCCAGGTGGGGCCCTTGGAGGACAGGGAGGGAGCACCAGCAGGAACCCCTGCATTGAAGAGGCAGGCGTGGGAGAGGAAGGCAGCATCAGGGGAGAGGATGGGAGACAGGGTGGATGACCAGACAGTCCCACTGCCAGGGAGGCTGGGCGATCACACACAGGTGACCCCTGCAGTGGGCTGGGGAGCACTAAGGATCTGGAGGGGCTTCAGGGAAGTCTGGACGCTGAGGACGGTGCCCCCAGCAGCTGAAGGCGGGTGGTCCAGGCTGGGTCTCTGCCTCTCCCCCACCTCCCCCCAGATCGTGACGATCCACCAGGAGCCCTTTGTATATGTCAAGCCCACGCTAAGCGATGGCACGTGCAAGGAGGAGTTCACGGTCAACGGGGACCCTGTCAAGAAAGTGATCTGCACCGGGCCCAACGACACATCACCGGGCAGCCGTGAGTGCAGGGGCTGGGGCGCGGGGCGCTGCGTGGGGCGGTGCAGCGGGGAGCCCCACGGTCACCACCCTGCCGCTCCCCCAGCACGCCACACGGTGCCCCAGTGCTGCTACGGCTTCTGCGTCGACCTGCTCATCAAGCTGGCGCGGACCATGAACTTCACCTACGAGGTGCACCTAGTGGCCGATGGCAAGTTCGGCACGCAGGAGCGGGTAGGCGGGGCTCTCCGGGAGCCGCCACGCGGTGGGCAGGGCCTGGCCTGGGGTGGGCAGGCCTGCAGCCTGGGCGGAGCCTGGAGTGGGCGGGGCTTGCACCCTGGGCGGAGTCGAGTGGGCATGGCCTGCAGCCTGGGTGGGGTCTGTAGTGGGCGGGGCCTGCAGCCTGGGTGGAGCCTGGAGTGGGCGGGGGCCGGCACCCTGGGCGGAGCCTGGAGTGGGCGTGGCCTGAGCGCTGGGGCGGGAGCCTGTTGAGGGCGCGGGCCGCCGGTGTCCGCGTCCCCACCGGCTGCGTGGCCGCGCAGGTGAACAACAGCAACAAGAAGGAGTGGAACGGGATGATGGGCGAGCTGCTCAGCGGGCAGGCGGACATGATCGTGGCGCCGCTGACCATCAACAACGAGCGCGCGCAGTACATAGAGTTCTCCAAGCCCTTCAAGTACCAGGGCCTGACCATCCTGGTCAAGAAGGTGCGCGCGGGCCCGGCGGGGCGCGGGCGGGGGGCCCGGGGCCCAGGCCTCGCTGACGGCCGGCCGCCCGCAGGAGATCCCGCGGAGCACGCTGGACTCGTTCATGCAGCCGTTCCAGAGCACGCTGTGGCTGCTGGTGGGGCTGTCGGTGCACGTGGTGGCGGTGATGCTCTACCTGCTGGACCGCTTCAGGTGAGCGCGGCCCCGAGGCCGCCACCATCCCCCTGCGGGCGGCGGCGGGCAGGGGCCGGGCCGGGCGGGCCGCCTCGTCCGCCCTCTCCCGCCCGCCCTCTGCACCCTGCAGCCCCTTCGGCCGGTTCAAGGTGAACAGCGAGGAGGAGGAGGAAGACGCGCTGACCCTGTCTTCCGCCATGTGGTTCTCCTGGGGCGTCCTGCTCAACTCGGGCATCGGCGAAGGTGAGGCCCCGCCGGCGCCCGGCCCGCCCGGCCCGCCGCGCCCGGCGCTGACCGTCCTCCGCCCGCAGGGGCCCCGCGCAGCTTCTCGGCGCGCATCCTGGGCATGGTGTGGGCCGGCTTCGCCATGATCATCGTGGCCTCCTACACCGCCAACCTGGCAGCCTTCCTGGTGCTGGACCGGCCGGAGGAGCGCATCACCGGCATCAACGACCCGCGGGTGAGGCCCGGCCCGGCCGCGGTGGGGCGGCGGGTCGCGCGGTCCCCGGGCTCTGCCCCCGGGAGCGACCGGGAGTAGCTGCGAGCCCCGCTCTCGGACCCCGCAGCTGAGGAACCCCTCGGACAAGTTCATCTACGCGACGGTGAAGCAGAGCTCGGTGGACATCTACTTCCGGCGGCAGGTGGAGCTGAGCACCATGTACCGGCACATGGAGAAGCACAACTACGAGAGCGCGGCGGAGGCCATCCAGGCCGTGCGGGACAAGTGAGGGCGGGGCCTGCGTGAGGGCGGGGCCTGCGGGACGTGTGTGGGCGGGGCCTGTGAGGACGGCGGCGCCTGCGTGAGGGCGGGGCCTGCGGGACGTGTGTGGGCGGGGTCTGTGAGGGCAGGGTCTGCTCGCACGTGAGGGAGGGGCCTGTGGGAAGGTTGTGGGCGGGGCCTGTCTGACTGTGAGGGCGGGACACGTGGGACGATTGGGGGCGGGGCCCCGCACGAGGGAGGAGTTCGCTAGACGGGGGCGGTCCACCCTGTCAGGAAAAGGTTGTGTCCGGGCTGGAAGGGGGCCGCAGGATGCAGATGATGCAAGCGTCCGGGTGAGGGCTGCCCGCCCGCGTGGAGCACCCGTGACCTTTGTCCCCACCCACAGCAAACTGCACGCCTTCATCTGGGACTCCGCGGTGCTGGAGTTCGAGGCCTCGCAGAAGTGCGACCTGGTGACTACGGGCGAGCTGTTCTTCCGCTCTGGCTTTGGCATCGGCATGCGCAAGGACAGCCCTTGGAAGCAGAATGTCTCCCTGTCCATCCTCAAGTGAGTGGGCCTCGCCTGCCACCCCACTGCCCTCCTTTGCTCGCCAAGAGCAAAGGGACCCCACCAGCGCAGCTCGCCAGTGCCGCCCGGCTCCCCATTCAACTCACTGGATCTGCTTAGACAGGCCCCGCCCACCTCACTGAGGCCCCGCCCGCATGGCCCCGCCCACCTCACTGAGGGCCCGCCCGCATGGCCCCGCCCGGCTCGCTGAGGCCCCGCCCGCATGGCCCCGCCCACCTCACTGAGGGCCCGCCCGCATGGCCCCGCCCGGCTCGCTGAGGCCCCGCCCACAGGGCCCACCCGGCTCGCTGAGGCCCCGCCTGCACGGCCCCACCCACCTCACTGAGGCCCCGCCCGCATGGCCCCGCCCGGCTCGCTGAGGCCCCGCCCACGTGGCCCCGCCCAGCTCGCTGAGGCCCCGCCCGCATGGCCCCGCCCACCTCGCTGAGGCCCCGCCCCCGCGCACTCGCCCCGCCTGCCAGGTCCCATGAAAACGGCTTCATGGAAGACCTGGACAAGACGTGGGTGCGGTACCAGGAGTGTGACTCACGCAGCAATGCTCCTGCTACTCTCACCTTCGAGAACATGGCAGGTGGGTTGCCCGCCCCCTTCCCCTGAACGTCCGCGCTGACACTGGGTGGGCTCTCCCGGGTCCCCACAGCCCTGCCTGCCAACAGCTGAGGCTCTGGGTCCCGGGTCGCAGGAGTCTTCATGCTGGTGGCGGGGGGCATCGTGGCGGGGATCTTCCTGATCTTCATCGAGATCGCCTACAAGCGGCACAAGGACGCCCGCCGGAAGCAGATGCAGCTGGCCTTTGCCGCGGTGAACGTGTGGAGGAAGAACCTGCAGGTAGGGCAGGCCACCCCCCGAGGCCTGGCGCCCACGGCCCGGCCTGGCCCGGGCCCTCCTCCATCCCCACAGGCTGGCCCTGGCTCCCGGAGCCCATGCGAGCAGCACTGGAGCTAGGAGCCGCGGCCAGGGGCCGCGCGGGTGCAAAGCCAGGCTGAGGGAGGCCGTGCACCCTGCTCCAAGCCTCCGCCCGGCCCCTCTGCCTCCAGAGTCGCCCGCCCGCGCCCATTCCGTAGGAAGGCAAACCGAGGCAGGGTAAGACAGGGACCCAGCTGCCCTCGCCGCCCCTCCTCAGCTCCTCGGCACTCTCTGGGGCCCCTTCTTGCTGCCCTGCTGTGTCCTGGGCTCCATGGCTCCGGTCTGAACCAGTCCAGCCAGCAGGGGCAGGGTGGGCAGTGAGGCCTGAGCAGGCCCCTGGCTCCTGCCCCCGGCTCCATCTCTTCTCTTTCTCTGGGCGCCTCCCCAGAGCCCCTGTCCTGGGAGCTGGCACTGCAGAGAGGGAGGGCCTCGGGGGGGACCTCGCATCCGCCCACTCTTGCTCTTGGGACCGGGTCCCTGCTCTCGCCGGTGGGCACAGGGCCATCCCGGCCATCAGACCCAAAGCCAGGGGCCCGGGAGCCGCTGCCTCTGTCTACCGACCGCTCCAGTTCATCTCGACACCCGCCTTCGGCCCCGTCGCTTCCTGAATCTTGGTGTGCCCCCCTCGGGAGTCAGAGCGGCCGGCGGCCCGTGGAGGAACCTCTCCCCTGCTCCTGTACGCCAGGGCCACCCGGGAGTCAGGCGGACCTCCCCGGACGAGACCCCGACGGGAGCCCGCACCCCCGCCCCGAGCCCCAGCACAGACACGGTCAGGCCCAGCCCGGGCAGAGGCCACCCGCACGGGTCCGGCGGTCCGTCCAGCACAGGGAGGCAGGCAGGAGCAAGGGCCGGAGCGCCGGCCAGCGGCCCCCCGAGGAAGCAGCAGGCGAGGGCAGGTGCGGCCGCCACCCTTAGCTGTCTAATCACTTATACATATTCATTTTAGGATAGAAAGAGTGGTAGAGCAGAGCCCGACCCTAAAAAGAAAGCCACATTTAGGGCTATCACCTCCACCCTGGCTTCCAGCTTCAAGAGACGTAGGTCCTCCAAAGACACGGTAAGGGGAAGAGCCCTCAGTCCCCCGTCTCCGACTCTTCTCTCGCCCCGCCCTCCGTGTCTGTGTCCCGTGCATCAGGCGTGACCTCCCCCTCCCTCGTCATCCCACCCCACCCCCATCTCCGATGGCTGTGGCCCAAGGCCCTCATCTCTGCCGGCCCCGCGCTAGGTCTTCTCTCTGAGTCTCCAGGCCTCTCTCTCTCTCTCTCTCTCAGTCCTCTCTCCTGCCAGGTCCTCTCACCCCGTGTGTCTCTGCGTTAGTCTGCCCCCCACCCCATGCCATGACGCCATGCGCCATCTTGAAGCTGTGTCATGTCGTTGGTCAGCCAGTCAGCCCTCACCCCCTCGGGGCTGGGCCCGGGGCCCACGACGGGAGGCCCCGCCCCGCGGCGAGAGGCCACACCCACAGTGGGAGGCCCCTCACAGCGGGAGGCCACGCCCCACGGCTAGAGGCCCCGCCCACGGCGGGAGGCCACGCCCCCACAGCGGGAGGCCCCGCCCCGCGGCGAGAGGCCCTGCCCACGGCGGGAGGCCACACCCACAGTGGAAGGCCCCGCCCCACAGTGGGAGGCCCCGCCCATGGCGGGAGGCCACACCCATAGTGGGAGGCCCCGCCCCGCGGCGAGAGGCCACACCCACAGTGGGAGGCCCCTCACAGCGGGAGGCCACGCCCACGACGGGAGGCCCCGCCCCGCGGCGGGAGGCCACACCCACAGTGGGAGGCCCCGCCCCACAGCGGGAGGCCACGCCCCTTATGTCACGTCAGTTCTCGGCCTGTCCCAGAAGGGCCCGCCGCCCTCCGTCCCTGCGACGTCCGTGGAGGGGTGGCTGTGATGTCCCATCCGTCCATCTGTCTGGCTGCCGGCCCTGCCACCCAGACTCCTGTCTCACGTCGCATCCCTTCCATGTGGTCTCTGTGTGGGCCGGGCTGGGGGGCCGGCTGGGGCCTGGAGCTGGGAAAGGCCCCCCCCAGCCACCGGGGACCGTCAGGTGGGGTGTGGATGGGACCCTAGGCTGAGCAGGGGCCCCCACAGCAGGTGTCTGAGAATGGGTGGGTGTCTGCAGAGCTTGGGGCACCAAGGCTCCCAGACGGAGGCTGGGGAAGGGGCGTCTCCGTGGAGACCAGCACCTGAGCGCCTGACCCCCAGCCCCCCCACATGCACAGGGGTGTCAGAGCCACGCCTGTTCCAGGCTGAGCCCAGAGCCCCCTGCCCTCCTGCCTTGGGCAGCCTGTCACCACACCACGTGTACCCGCTAGGACCAGAAGTCCCCCCCAAAACGGACCCAGCCTGGCTCGGGCCGCCCGGTTCCGGGTGGGGAGGGGACTCCCCAGGGCCGCCGGCCCACAGGGGCTGTGCTCCGCGGTGGAGGCGGGTTTGCGTGGGGAGGGGGCGATCTCACAGGCTTGGCACAGAGACCCGAGTTCAAGCTGAAGCCGCCAGGCTGCCCCAAGAGGGCCCGTGAGGCCCGGCCGCTCGGCTCCCCGGGGCCGGGGCACAGGCGGAGGGGGGGCCAGGGGTGCAGAAAGGGGGGTGGCGAGAGCACAGGAGGGGCAGCCCCGGGCCGGGGCGCTCCGTGCCAGCAGCAGGCGCGCGGGCCAGCTCGCGAGGCTGCCTTGAGAGCTGCTCCCGCCCACGGCAGCCACCCATGGGCCTTGGCTGGTCCGGGGGCAGCGCAGACAGCCTCACGGTGCCTTTCTGGGGACAGGTGCCCAGCGGAGGCCTCGCCTGAGCCCCCCTGGGCAACAGGCGCCGTCCTCCCGGGCCGGCCTTGGGCCCCCCGGTGGCATCTGGGACCCCCTGCCCTTCCCTGCAGGCGCTGACCGGGGGCCCTGCCGGCTGGGGGTGGGGGGCTGGGCAGGGGAGGGCGGCCCGGGTGGGGGGCTCTTGGGAGGGGTGGGGTCCGTCCGGCTGCTGAGATCCTCTGCCCCTGTCCCGTGGCCCGTCGGGGCCAGGGTGGCACTGGGCGCTCAGGGCTGGGGTCCCGGGCGGCCAGCCGGGGGCCGGCGGGTATTGACTGTTGGTTCTTATTTATAGAGCACCGGGGGTGGACGCGGCGCTTTGCAAAACCAAAAAGACACAGTGCTGCCCCGACGCGCTATTGAGAGGGAGGAGGGCCAGCTGCAGATGTGTGCCCGGCATAGGGAGAGCTGAGACGCCCCCCTCCCCCGCAGACAGACAGACAGACGGACGGGACAGCGGCCCGGCCCACGCAGAGCCCCGGAGCACGACGGGGTCAGGGGGAGGATCGACCCCCAGCCTCCCCCAGGCCGCGCCCGCCCGCCGGCTGGCCGGCCCACCCGCCCGGACCCCGCGCGTGCCCCCCGAGCGCCGGGCTAACGGGCGCCTTGTCTGTATTTCTATTTTGCAGCAGTTCCATCCCACTGATATCACGGGCCCGCTCAACCTCTCAGATCCCTCGGTCAGCACCGTGGTGTGAGGCCCCCGGAGGCGCCCACCTGCCCAGTTAGCCCGGCCAAGGACACTGAGGGGTCGCGCTGCCCGGGAAGGCCTGAGGGAAGCCCACCCGCCACCCGCCCCGCTGGACCCAGGCGCGCACCAGAGCGGCCGCGGACGGGCCGGAGCCGAGCTGGCTGGGCAGGGCCGCGGGGCGCCCCGGCAGAGGCAGGGCCCTGGGGGCTGAGCGGTGGGCACAGGCGCCACCGGGACCCCCGGCCGCCAGCGGGGCCTGGAGCGCAGACTGAAGCCCCGTCCCCGCCGGCCGGGACGCCCCGCAGCCGCGGCTCCCGGTTCTGGGCACGGGCCCGGCCCTCCGGGGCGGCGGCCCCCCGACCTTCTCCGCCTCCCGCATGCGGCCCGGAACGGGCTTCCCCGGCGCTGGCGCGGGACTGTCCCCGGCCCGGCCACCCTGTCCCCGCGGCCCGCGCGCCGACCCCCGCCCCAGCCGCCGGGGCGCCCGGCCCCGCTCCCCTTACCCGGCGTGTGCAGTGGTGATGCCGCAAAGAATGTCACGAACACGCGGGTGTGTGTCGCTTGTTTATGCCCGCGGGGGGCGCGAGGGCGGCGGGGCCGGGGCGCGGGG
>PVKE010017486.1:0-30682 GCA_004027555.1 Craseonycteris thonglongyai
ATCAGTTCCCCTTCCATCACCTTATATCTAGTGCCCACTCCCACCTCCCCCCACAACTGTCCCCCCGCTCCTCCCCCCTATCCTGGTAACCACCAAACCATTGAGTGTGTCCATAATGCTGGTGCCCTCTCCCACCTTCCCTCCCTCTCTCCCTCCCCCCTCCTCCCCCTCCCTCCGGCAATCACCAAGCTATTGAGTGGAACACAGTGGCTCTTAATGGAAAGAAATGAGGGTAATAATAAGATCACACCCTCCCTGGATGTATGCTAAACACATGCACAACCATGACTTTGGTTATGACCATAAGATCAGGGCAGGCCACATAAAGTGAACTTTTATTCTCTGTGACTCAGACTCAAGAAAAAAATTAATGTGTTAAATAATTGAGTACTTTTTTTTTTTAGATTTATTTTTATTGTTTTTGACAGAGACAGAGACAGAGAGAAGGGGGAGGGCCCAGAACAGCCTCCATAGTTAAACATCATCGGTTTTTCCACATAGTTTCATTCCACAGGTGGGCACAGGGCTGCACAGGGCAGGAACTGGACTGGGGTCTCGCCCCGGTGAGAACTGAACTGGGGGCACTCCCCAGTTCAGCATATGGGTCCGCATGGGCCGGGGCCGGGATTCGATCTTTGGTCACCTGGGCTGCAAAGTGAGTGCCCAACCCACTGAGCCATCCCAGCTTCCCCTACTTTTCTTTTTAAAAAATGAGAAATTTCAAACATATAAAGATAAATAAAATAGAAAAATAAATAAGACTTTAGCAATTATAAGCAAAGACTAATTTTGACTCATTTATACCTCTACCCTTCTCTTGCTCAGATTATTTTGAGAAAAAAGAAATTCAAAATATTCTATCATTTTATGTGTAATTGTTTACCTGAGTTTTTAGTCCATCCCAGTTGACTGAAATAATTTGGTTTACTATTTCAAAGGTACAATTAATCACATTCACCAATAAATGACAGAGCCCGTCTGCCAGGTGCTAATTGCAAGCAAACCTCCTATACTACATGGGGTTTGTAATCATGAACATGTTCAAAACAGAAATACAAAATAACTTTTTTAAAACCATTACCAGAAGCAGAGTGCTTACTCAGATTCCTGGTGTGCTCATCAGCTCTGACTTCATAACAAATGCCACAGCCCAACAGCTCAAACAACTGACATGTACACGCTCCCAGTGCTGCAGGCTAGAAGTCCGAAATCCAGATGTGGGCAGGGCTGGTTCTCCTAAGGCCTCTCCCTGTGGTGTGTGGACAGCCGTCTCCTCTCTGTATCCTCATTTGATTGTCTCTGTGTGTGTCTGTGTCCTGATGTCCTTTTATAAGAATACCAGTCCTATTGTGTTAGGGCTCACCCTAATGATCTTAGACTTCCTTGAGCCTACTCTTCCCTGGGCCTCCAGCCAGCCCTGCAGATTTCAGACTTGCCAGCCCCACAATTGTACTAGCCAATTAAAATAAATCTCTCTCTATGCCCTTTGTTTGGTTTCTCTAGAGAATCCTGATGGATAAAACCTGGGATCCACATCCTCTCTTTTCTTTTTCACCCCTCGTAAATGGGCCAAGTTCTTTTCCTAGCTTATCATTTTTTTGGTAATACCTTATCAAATGCAACTAATAACATACACTTTATAGCACAACAGGTGATACACAAGTGCGAGCTTCCAGCATCTAAGTTTTCCTACTATATGGTATAGGAACTGTTTTCCTGCCTGCCAAGTCTTCTCTGATAAACTTTCTTCTGGAATAATGCTGCATAAAGACAGTCCTACCTTCTCAGCAACCTTCAGAGGCAAGCTTCAGGCTGCTGGGCTCTGAACTGCTGCCTCCAGGTAGCAGCTCTGAGTGACAAGCTCTTTCTCTGGGTTCAGGGAGCAGTTCTCCCCTGGGTGTGCAGGACTTGCGGTGCAGGAGAGGAGCGAAAGGCTGGTGGTACCTCTTTAAGCCCTTGGTTCAGAAATGGGGCACTGTCTCTTTCATCCACCTGCCATCAGCCAGCCAACAGTGCCCTACAGTGTGTTAGCTTCCTAGGGTGGCCCTGACAAACCACCACAAACTGGGCAGAATACACCAGGAATTTACTCTCAGTTCATGAACGAGATGTGGACAGGCCCAGATACTCCCGAAGAGCCAGGGTCAGATCCTTCCTGCCTCCTTAGCTAGGTACCCTGGGCTTGTGGCTGCATCACTCCCATCTCTGCCTCAATTTTCACCTCATGTGTCAGTGCTCCCTCTGCCTTTCTCCTATAGAGACACATGCTTTCATTTAGGACTCAGGAGAATCCAGGGTGAGCTCCCTCTCTTGAGATCCTTGGTTCACTCACATCTTTTCAACATAACATAATATTCACGAGTTCTGGAATGAGTATTTCATTAGGTGACCAATTTTGGAGCCAGCCACACATAGCCACTCCCAAGCTCAGCAAGTGGGGCAATTTACCTCTGGGAGTGAGGAGTGCGGGTACACAGTGGGGGAACATTTGCTGAACTGAAACCAGCACAGGGAGATTTAGTGCCAGGCAAACCCACCTATCATGACCAGGAACTCATAGAAGAAAACAGCACATCAGTGACCTTCCTTAAACAGGTCTTGCTAAATGGAGTAATTCAGGTGGAACAAAATATGCACTAACCCAAATGGTTCTGCTGAGGAGAAAGGCCACATGAGTTATGTGGAAGGGAGAAACGTTCTTATTGTTAGTGGTGGCTCCAAAGAACCACAGTTTGACCCAGTGTTACCTTGTGTTGGGTAAAGCCTCATGGGTGGCAGGAAAACAATAGTGGTTTTTTCTGAAATAACTGACATATTCATATGAGGAACAGTTGCCAGGGCAACTAGTTGGAGCCAAGTTTATGCTTTTATTAATAGAAATAGTTCTTGTTAGGGCCAGGGAATCCAAAAACTGCAAAAGGGCAGTTGTAGAACCCATGACCAAGGACAAGAGATAAGAAGTCCTTGAGTCTCAGAAAGGCTGGTGGCTGTAAAACTCATGGCCAGGAACAAACAGTTCTCAGAAAGTCCTGGGCACCAGACCAATAATATTGGAAAAATAGCTTAAATCACAAAAAAACATGCTCAACCCAGGTGCAAGGTCTGCCCCTATCCCCCTCCCACTTGGAACTTCCTGGTACCCACCTTTAAAATGCTCTCCCATCTCCCCAGATGCTGCTGACGCCACCTTTCAGAGTCAGCCTGGGCGTTTTTGGATGTTTCTAATAAACTTGCTGGCTAAGCCAGAACTCTTGGTGTCCTCTTCCTTTGGTGGACCTTACAGTTCTCCCTTTTTTACCACATCCTCACTGAGACAACCAGAGGCCTGGGAATTGTGGAGAACCACCAATAATCACAGTAACACTAAGATCACACATCTCCAAGGGACACACAGCCACATCTCTGTTAAAGGGAGGACAGTGAACAAAGAAACAGGAATGGCGGAGTCAGCTCTCCACACAAATTCCATGGACAAAACAAACAGCACTTGATCCTCTCCCTCTGGGGTCACCATCACTTGTGCACTCAGCTCTTCAATTTTGTCTGTATACTAATTTTCATGAAGAGCAAAACAAACACCTTGTAATTGAATCCATGCCTTGAGTGCAAAAACCAAAATCCAACACCACATAACAATTCTGCAATTCTTAGTGGACACCAATGTCCCACATTTAAGTCAATTCTGACCCTATCTACCTAGAGGTAGCACCAGCCCCCACAGGTGAAGGGCTCAGTCCCACAAGACTGCCCTATCTTCAAACACCAATTGCAAATGCATGTCGTCACCTGTGCTTTTGACTGCTGACCCCTCCTCCAGTTTCATTAATTTGCTAGGGTGCTTCACAGAACTCAGAAAAACATTTCACTTACTGGATTACTGCTTCATTATAAAAGGTTATATAACAGGAAGTCAGAAGAAAAAGATGCACTGGGCAAGTTACTTGGAAAGGGCACTGAATGTTCACACCCTCTAAAGGGGTGTCACTCTCCTGGAATCTCCATGTGTTCACCAACCCTGAAGCTCTCCAAACCCGTCCTGGGCTTTTATGGAGGCCTCATTGCACAGACAGGATTGGTTAAATCACCGTCCATTAGTGATTGCTTCAATCTCCAGTCTCTCTCCCTTCCCCAGGTCAGGGAGGAAGTATTCTTTGCTTTTTTATTTTATTTTTTATTTTTATTTTATTATTAAATTTAATGAGGTGATATTGATTGGTAACAATTAGACAGTTCCCAGATGTACAAGTCCACATCACATCACCCATGCATCGCACCATGTGCCCACCACCCAGAATCAGCTCCCCTTCCATCACCACATATCCGGTGTCCACTCCCCCCACCCCAACTCTCCCTCCTCCCTCCCCCTCCCCAGGTAACCACCAAACTATTGAGTGTGTCCATAATGCTGGTACCCTCTCCCACCTCCCCTCCCTCTCTTCCTCCCTCCTCCTCCCCTTCCCTCAGGCAATCATCCAGCAATTGAGTGTGTCCATAGGTCTCTGTGTCTTTGTTTCAGTTTTATATTCCACCTATAAGTGAGGTCATATGTTTCCTGATTCTTTCAGTCTGACTTATTTTGCTTAATAAGATGGTCTCTAGGTCCATCCATGTTGTCACAAATTACTGTATTTCATCTTTTCTTATCGCTGAGTAGTATTCCACTGTGTAAATGCACCACATCTTCTTTATCCAGTCATCTATCGAAGGGCATTTTGGTTGTTTCCATGTTCTGGCCACTGTGAACAGTGCTGCGATGAACATGCGCATACAGACATCTTTAAAGATTAAGGTTTTCAGGTTTTTTGGGTAGATGCCCAGTAGTGGGATGGCTGGGTCATATGGTAATTCCATTCCTAATTTTTTGAGGAATGTGAGGAAGTATTCTAACCCTGTACTCACAGGGTTGGTTCCCCTGGCAACCAGCTGGATCCCCAGGGGCTCTCCAAAGTCACCTCACTTACATAACAACACCTTTCTGCTTTCAACGCTGGAAATTTGAAGGGTTTTAGGAGCTCTGTGCTGGAAATGGAGATGATTAAAGATCTCATTATAAATAACAATATTACACAAAACAAAAACATAAATTCCAAAATCAAAATACTGTGATAAATGTAACTTTTTGCTGTCAGAAAGTATGATGCTTACAATTTCAGAGCTATGCAAAAAAAAAAAAAAAAGAAAACATTTTCTAAAGATTTTATTGGAGAGAGAAAGGAGAAGGGCCCAGAGCAGTCTCCACAGTCATACATCATCAGTTGGGACATAGTTTCATTTCACACAGATGGATGTGGGGCTGTACGGGGAGGGAACCAAATAGTGGCCTCTTGCCTGGGAGGCGAGAGCCGCCACTTGGCAGCTATGAATTGCGCCCCGGTTCAGTACATGGGCTTTGCACAGGCAGAACTCAACCGCCCAACCCTGAGGCTGCAAGGCAAGCGCCCAACGTGCTGAGGCATCCGGGTATCCGTAAAAGATCCATTTTAAAGAGTCTCTTATGAGCTACAGTTGACAATGTGAGCATAGCACAATAATAATAACTAATTAGAATATGCGCAAACGTTATATGCATTTACAACCATAAGGCAATAAAAGGATGTGAATAGATTGTGAACTTTTATAAATTTTGGTGAAAAGCATTGATACGTATATGATATGTAATTCTTAAGTGCATGTCTGTAAGTTTAGATGTAGACGTATGTGTAACCCATCACGCAGGAATGTGAGACCGCCCAGCACGAAGATCTGACACGTGCCAGGCAGAGGGAGGTGAAGAAAACGTGCCTGGGAGGGGCGAGGGGAGAGCAGAGTTTGCAACCCTGCTGAGGAAGTATTGGGCTGTTTCAGCACAGGAAAAAGACGCCGTGTAATGAATCTAATTGAAGTACATCCAGCACCAGCATTGTGATAAGGGAGAAAAGGCTTTCATGAACGCGCGGCCTGCAAGAAATCAGTGACATTAAGTGTGCAAAACCTGGAGAGCACCCGGGATTCTGAGCCGGGGAGAGAAGAGGCGGCTCTGCGGGGCGCAAGACGCAGTCAGCGTCCGCAGGCCAACAGGGCGGATGCGCCTCCAATACGGTCAAGCCCAGGGGTTCTCAGCGGACCGGCCGGGAAACGTTCCCGAGCGTAAATACCAAGGCAAAGGCTTCCGTGTTTTCTGCAGCGAGTCCGGCGCACAGCAGCATTGGAGCCCACGTTCCACCTTGTTCTCTTCACCGCGCGCGTCAGAAACCACCCAGACCGCCTCCTGCGCCCCCCGCCCCCAGCTCGGTGGTATACGTGTCCCATTTACTTCTGCACCCTGCACCCCTTATCCTGTTACAGTTCACCTGACAAAGGAACTGAGCGGCACTCGGGAGATAGGAGTCACAAAACTTTACGCCGGCGGGCTCAGAGGAGTGTTTCTCCAAAGTCTGAGCCCCACCTGCAGGGAGTATCAGGCTCATATAGGCAGATTTTCACTCAGTTATTTTCTGTAAGTTCTTTTTCCCCGCCATTGTATATCTAAGTTTGGCAGGTACAGGCGTTAGGAGAGTGCAGACACCAGGAGAGGCCAAGGCCACAGGTGCAGAGTGACAGGCTCTGCAGAAGCAGGGGAGTGACAGCTCAAGGAGCAAGGAAGATTCACAGAAGCAGAGGCTTAACTGCAAGCAGCGTCACAGGGCTTTGCCCATATCAATCCTTCCACACTTGCATCCTGGCACTCCTGCACCCGATATCCCTGGCCCCTGTATCCTCGCACTCCCTAATTCTGCACCCCTGTATCCCCACACTCCCGTATCCCCGCACCCCTGCCGCCTGGCCTCTTGCACTGCGCCCTTGAGCCCCAATGCCGCTAGGAGTCCGTCTATCTTCCCGCTTGCGCGCTGCCCTCCCGGTTCCCGGGGAACCCTATAGCGCAGAACCCCAAGACCGAGCCCCGTCGAGATGGCGTTGCTGGAGGCACCTGGCCCTCCTGGAGTGGCCCTATGGTCACCAGACTGTTTGCCACCCAACCCGACGCATTCCCCTTATGCTCAAGAACACTCAGCGCATGCGCTGCCTCCAAGTGGAGCGAGCTGGAATGGCGGCCCAGGCTCCAAACGACATGAAGCCCAGGTCCCCTTCTATGCTGTAGTGAAAGCAGCTGTGCACTCGCAGCCTGGATGGCCCCTGAAGAGGCCGCGCCTTCAAAGGCCCTTTGCAACTGCTATCGCATCCTGGAGCCCCAGGGAGGGTGACCCTCATCCTTTGGTCCTCCTATCCAAAGCCAAGGTGTCTCACTGACAACTGTAGAAAAACGTCTGGTTGAGCTGAGCCACTAATTAGAATGAACTCAGGTCCTTAACTGAATTATATCTGCAAAGACCTTTTTCCCCAAACAAGATCAAAACCACATCTTCCAGGCATTAGGATGTGCACATATCTTTGTGGGTACACCCTTCAGCCTACAATAGGTAGAACCCAGGACTAGGGATGCGTCAAAGGCAACTGTTATTTGTTTATTTACTTAATTCTGTTTTAGGTGGATGGCAGGACCAATTATCCAGCTGGGAAGATGGGAGGTGGTGGTGAGGGCTGTATTGCTAACGCTGCCACACCACCAATGGGTGAGCTCAAGCAGGAGCTGGAGGCTGACATACCGCTGAACCACCGCCCTCCCTCCCACCCCCACCCCCACCCCCACCCCCACCCCTTGCTGGTCCCAAATGCCCAGAAGCCAATCTTCACTGACCACCAGCTTTCCTGGGACTACGGACTCCAACCACTGACCCTCAGACTCTCTAATCAGATGCTTTGGGCTGATGTGTCACCCACAGAACAGAATTGCAAGGACATGACCCAAGGAGATCTGCACAGGGCTGGGGACAAGGTGACTGGTGTAGGTGATGGAGGCAGACCCAAGGGCAGCACTGGCAGGATGGCTGGGGGTGAAGGAGGAAAAAAGCAGAAGCACCAGGATCTGGTGTCCCCAGAGATCTGCGAGGACACAGGGAGACACAGTGGACTAGGAGGAAGAAAAGGCAGTAGGTGGAAGGATGCAGTTTAGAGCTTTTGCTAGGTGGGCATCAGAGAAAAACAAAGCCTTTGTGAGGCTCAATGTGCAGTGCACAGGTAGGTTCTGATGACTAGGGCTGGGGCCATGCAGCAGGGTGACTGACACATCAAGGAGACTAGATAGATGGGCAGTGCTGGGGACAGTCAGATATGTAGGAGAGAATCAGGGTGGACTATGGAATGCGGTCAGGCTGAGCTGACACTTCTGAAAATGGGACAGTTTACCTGCAGAGGGTGTGGAGGTTTCTGAGGCTAGCAGGGCTGCTTTCTTCCTCTGGCACCTTCCACCTCTTTTTCTCATCTTTCAGTAAAGTGGTCAATCACCCCATAGGGATGTAGGGAGTGACTGAGTGAAAGTAACCCAGTGGAAGGAGCCTGTGATGTGCCTCAGTGGACCAGGGAAAGGCCACCCAGAGGGACTCCTGCCCCTCTCCCCACGTAGTCCCCAAGGGGCCCTGGACAGGCAGGCTGGACCTTTACCTACTGGATAAAGTGATGGAGATACCCAGTCTCCTCCTCTTCTTTTGGTGCATTACCATCTATTAGGTTCAGATTTCTTTTTAAAGATTTATTGATTGAGAGGAGGTGTGAGAGAGAGAAGGGGGGAGGACCCAGAGCAGTCTCCATACTTGTACATCATTCACTTCATTTCACACAGGTAGGTGTGGGGCTGCTCACATCCTGTGGACTTGCTGCATCCCACAGGGCTTCTCTCACAGGCAGGCAGCTCTGGACATTTCATCATGTTTGGGAACCTGAAACCCTGACAGATGATCACATTATAGACCAGAGCAGTCCAAGAGGAACTTTCTGTGAAGATGGTACTAACCACTGTGATACTCCGGTCACGTGTGGCTAGGGTGACTGGAAAATAGCCCCTGTGGCTTATGGCTATATGGAACAGCTCAGCCTTAGAGGTGAGAAATGAAGTGCTGTCTTAGGGCCTACCTCACAGCCTCCCTCCTGACACACTTGAGTAATTAAAAACTGGAGGGGAAGCCAGGATGGCTCAACGGGTTAAGTGCTCGCTTTGCAGCCCTGGGGACTGAGGATTGAATCTTGGCCCTGGCCTGTGCAGACCCCACACACTGAACTGTGGTGTGCTTCCCATGCGGGAGGCCCCCAGTTCAATTCTTGTCCCCCAGTTCAGCCCCTAGCTCGAGCGGGCATGCCTCTCATGCAGGAGGCCCCCAGCCCAGTTCCTGCTCTATGCAGCTTCTGCTCACCTGTGTGGGACAAAACCATGTCAAAAACTGATGATGTACAACTATGGAGACTGCTCTGAGCCTTCCCCATTCTCTCTGTCTGTCAAAAACAATAAAATAAATCTAAACAAACAAAAAAAACTGAAGGAGGCTCCATGATGACAATTAGAATACTGGAAATTGGGCCCCTGAAAAGCATTTCTTCAAAACCACTGAAGGGTTTAAAGACATACAATGTATTTATGTCAGTTTTAATGTGTGAACACAAATTTATGCTAGAACTAAAGGTGGTCACTGGAAACAAATTGTTGCACCTCCAGAAGGCACTAGAGTCCGTTGGCCCTTCCTTGCAGTTTGCTTCCTGAAATGGGGCAGCTATCTTCCCACACTGCAGGGAGTCTGGTGGTTCTGCCCACATGAATAGAACAGCTGCTCTGTCTTTGGTGGCAATAGTTTTGTAGCACTGGGCTATTTCCTAAAGACTAGCAAATGTATGGTTAGCTCCAGATAGTTCTAGAGAGTTTTGGTTTGAGTAGGCCTAATTTTAGTAAGTTTAATATTTCTGAATTGTACTACTGCCAATACTTATTGTAATAAAAGTTAATGACAGGGAAGCTGGAATGGCTCAGCTGGTTAAGCACTCACTTTGCAGCCCTGGGGACTGAGGACTGAATTCCAGCCCTGACCCGTGAGGACCCACAAGCTGAACTGCAATGTGCTTCCCATGTGGGAGGCCCCCAGTTCAGTTCTCATCCCCCTCCCAACTCAGCCCCTGGCTTGAGGGGGCATGCCTGCCATGACCAGGTGTGTGCCTCCCATTCCAGAGGTCCCCAGCCCAGTTCCCTCTCTGTGAGACCCCTGCCTACCTGTGTGGAACAAAACCATGTCAAAAACTGATGACATACAACTATGAAGACTGCTCTAGGACCTTCTTCCTTCTCTCTCTCAAAAATAAAATATGGGAAGCCGGGATGGCTCAGTGGGTTAAGCGCTCACTTTGCAGCGCTGGGGACCAAGGATTGAATCCCGGCCCCGGCCCGTGCTGAACTGGGAGCTCCCCCAGTTCAGTTCTCGCTCTGTCTCTGTATCTCTCTCTCTCTCTCTCCCTCTGTCAAAAATAAATAAATATATATTAAAAAAATAATAATAAATAAAAAATAAAATAAATTTTTTTTTTTACGATTTATTTTATTGGGAAGCCGGGATGGCTCAGTGGTTTGAGGGCTCACTTTGCAGCTCCGGGGGACCGAGGATCAAATCCTGGCCCCAGCCCGTGTAGACCCATATGCTGAACTGGGGAGTGCCCTCAGTTCAGTTCTCACCAGGGTGAGACCCTGGCCCAATTCCTGCCCTGTGCAGCCCCACGCCCACCTGTGGAATGAAACTATGTGGAAAAACCAATGATGTGCAACTATGGAGACTGTTCTGGGCCTTCCCACTTCTCTCTGTCTCTCTCTCTGTCAAAAACAAAAATAAATCTTAAAAAAAATTTATTTTTATTGTTTTTGACAGAGAGACAGAGAGAGACAGAGGTAGAGATAAACAGAGAGAAGGGGGAGGGCCCAGAGCAGTTTCCATAGTTGTATGTCATCAGTTTTCAACATGGTTTCGTTCCACACAGGTGGGCAGGGGCCGCACAGGGTGGGAACTGGACTGGGGGCCTCCTGCATGGGAAGCACACCCCAGTTCAGCATACGAGTTCTCACAGGCCAGGGACGGGATTTGATCCTTGGTCCCTGGGGCTGCAAAGCAAGTGCTTAACCTGCTGAGTCATCCCGGCTTCCCCAAAATAAATCTTAAAAAAAATAAATAAATAAGTTGGGAAAGCTGGGATGGCTCAGCGGGTTAAGTGCTTGCTTTGCAGCCCCGAGGACCGAGGATCGAATCCTGGCCCTGGCCCATGCGGGCTCATATGCTGAAATGGGGTGTGCCTCCTATGCAGGAGGCCCCTGGCCTCTGGCTCAAGGGGGAGTCGCTCCCATGCGGGAGGCCCCCAGCCCAGAGCCCACCGTGCGAGGCCCCCACCCACCTGCGTGGAACAGAACCATATCGAAAACTGATGATGTACAACTATGGAGACTGCTCTGGGCCCTCCCACTTCTGTCTCTGTCAAAAATAATCATCTTAAAAAAAAAAATGTTAATGACAACAGTAGAGATAATGGTGACAGAAATAACACCAAACTCTTATTTGTGCATTGTTTAAGCAATTATCATTAATTCATTTAAATCCTCACTCCCATGATGTGCTAGCATACTCATTTCTGAGCTGGCTTAGCAGAACAACTGTGCAGAGCCAATCCTGCTTTGTAACAGAATGTGGAGCTAGTGAACAATCATCTTCTGAAATAGCCACATGGATGTTACATATTTGCCCTAACGTATTCACTTTATATTTACTTAATTCACAAACCTAGTTTTCCTTATACTCAATGTACAAATTGTGACTTTAGCAAACAACTTAAGTTGCTCTTTGACCAACCCAATTTATACAATTAAAATTTCTTTAAATAATTTTTACATTTACAATGAAATTACCTTCAAATTTGTGCCTTCTTTAAAAATAAACTCAAATGGCAAATTCTATGGACGTTTAATTCCAGACTAATCTACCCGGTTTAAGAAAAAAGCTATTTATTTAGCTTTCTAAGTGTGACCCTTTGCAGAGCCAAAGGTAACTTGTCACTAATAGTCATGCGGGTTACCACAGGATGAGCAGGATTGAGATCCCAGGAGTTTGGAAGTGAGATTCGAGAACGAAGAGCGGCCCCAGCCGGCTAGCACTCCATAAAGTGTAGAGCAGACAGAGCCCACCGGAGCCAAGGCACGCCAAGACTGAGCGACGGCCTGGTTCCCCTAGGCCCCGCCGGCCCTGCTAAACAGGAAAAGGGCTGCGTGAGGCTCTTTTCTCAAAACTGTGGTGGCTCTTAAAAGAGCCTTTGGTGTCACGGATCCCTGCTGCCTTCAGTCGTTTCCGTATGCCTCTGCAGCTTCACTTGCCCTTGGCCTTGTGATGGCTCTCAGTCTTCTTTGGCAGCAACACAGCCTGGATGTTAGGCAGGACACCGCCCTGAGCTATGGTCACGCGGCCCAGCAGTTTATTGAGCTCCTCGTCATTACGTATAGCAAGCTGCAGGTGGCGCGGGATGATACGTGTCTTCTTATTGTCGCGGGCTGCATTGCCTGCCAGCTCCAGAATCTCAGCCGTCAAGTACTCCAGCACGGCAGCCAGGTACACCGGCGCGCCGGCGCCTACGCGCTCCGAATAGTTGCCCTTGCGGAGTAAGCGGTGAACGCGGCCCACAGGAAACTGAAGTCCAGCACGCGATGAGCGCGACTTGGCTTTGGCCCGCGCTTTGCCACCCTGCTTGCCTCGGCCAGACATCTCCGAACTCGGTGCCCAGAAGAAAGAAGTTGAAATAAAAACCAAAAAGCAACGAGCGGAAGCACCGGCGATCTCTTATATATGTTCCAGAGATAGATGAGATGGTACCGTCCGATTGGACGGCGACGATAGCCAATCGGAAAAGGAAGTCGCCGTCACCTAATTTGCATGTGCCTTTCCCAGTGATTACGTTGCGCCGCGTTCCACCCTATTAAAAACCAGGAGTTTCTATCCTTATTTGAATACAGAACCTATAAATAGAGCTACTCCACAGATTCTAGACCTACTTAAAGAGGGACGTCATCATTCCTGAATAGTCGAAATCTGCACCAGCACCCTAAAAGTGTTCCAAGAATTGGGTGACCAGACGTCCCGCTTTTGGCGGGACAGTCCCGCTTTTTAACAATTTGTCCTGCGTCCCGCGGCGTTTTAAAAAAGTCCCGATTTTTGGAAAGAATGCACGACAAGCTAGGTAACGGCGGAAGATAGACCAAATTTTTAATCAAGAACCCCCCCCCCCCCCCCCCCCCCCCCCAGTCAATGATGTCCCGCTTTACCAATGTTAAAATCTGGTCACCTTATCAGGTGGTTACCGAAAGGCAAGCTACTCTATGTAAAGTGCTGAAGCAGGTACTTCAGGATACAGCTATTTTCTTCAAAACCGTGGGCTTTATGAATTCGTTTACCCAATAACATCACCAGTAGGCGTATCACAGCAGGCGCTCAGACTGTCACATCCCTGAAATTGCAAATGGCCGTGTGCCTGCTGTTCCAAGGGGAGTTTGCAAAGTATGCCTTGTGGGGAGGGACCAAGGCCGTTACTCACTAAGTACACTAGCAACACGTGAGGCACCACCGCGACACTCGGGAACTCAACGGCTCTTTTTCAGAGCCACCCGCATGATCGAGAAAGGGGTTTTGAACACGGGGCCCATTGGGTTCCCAGGTTACTGAAGAGGGTCCCACTTCAGTTGTGCGCATGCGTGAGGAAGGCGAAACTATTTGCTTCCAAAGTCCAGGGATGCCAGCCGTAGGGAGGTGATGGAGCCCCCCAGTCCATCCACAGCTTCGGCCGGGGCTTAATGCATCACCAGGCAAAAGTAGAAACCTCGAACTAAAACGTACTTCGGTGGTTTAAGAGAGCATGACGCTTAGGCCAGGGGTCTCAGTGAAGGGCCCAGCCTGTGCGGGTGAGAGAAGTGCCGGTCACCTATCTGAAGGATCTTGCAAGCCAATTCCTTAGCTCCGGTGTCCTTGGCTGGTGGGGCCGGAGTGCTCTAGTTAAGACTAGGCGTTGTCGCGCAGCTCTGGCGGTGACGCCTGGCGCTGCATCCCTGAAAGGACCAGGCATCTTTATCCTCCAGCAATAGTCATTTCTGGGAGGAGGTTTGCTTGGCTGCATCCCTGAGGGGCAAGATGTTTGAACCCGAAAAGCTATATGTAAATAAGCCGACCCCTGATGCTGGTAGCTTTAGCCCTTATGAGTAGGGGCCCGTGAGCGTTTGAGAAGCGGCTTGATATAAAAGGAAAGCCCTTTTTTCCTGAGCAAATTTGCTTTCCAACTCTAAACATGGTTTTCTGTGAGCGTTAGTGACGCAGAATCCCCCCTTTCTTTGAACTCATTGCATTTATTTGGAGAGCGTTATCTTTGCTCAGGTAAAGCGTTTTGTCATGAGGCATTCACTTGGGAAAGGACATCTGCGTTTTTCTTGGATTTTTATTTTTTAAATGGTGTTCCTAATCATTTCCTTGAGCCGTTTTGAGAGATATATTGAAAGGTCGTGTTATGTCGGCAAGGAATAGATATTCAATAAAATGTAACAGTCGGGAAAGCTGGGATGGCTCAGCGGGTAAAGCGCTCGCTTTGAAGCCCCGGGGACCGAGGATCGAATCCCAGCCCCAGCCCATGTGGACCCACATGCTGAGCTGGGGTGTGCCCCCAGTTCAGTTCTTGCCGGGGCCTATGTGGGAGGCTCCCAGCCCAGTTCCTGCCCTGCGTAGCCCTGTGCCCCGCCTGTGGAGTGAAACTATATGGAAAAACTAATGTCAACTATGGAGACTGCTCTGGGCCCTCCCCCCTTCTCTCTGTCTCTCTCTGTCTCTGTTTCTCTCTGTCAAAAATCAATAAAATAAATCTTAAAAAAAAAAAATGTAACAGTCGTGTTTTTGCAAATCATGTCTCCAAAAGAAGTGGGTGGTAGGCAGGGCTGGAGAGAGGAAGGGTTACAGAGCAGCTGGAAGTCCCTGCCCCTCAATTCTTTCTGCATGGGTCCACTCCAAAAGAATTTTTTAAACCTAAGACATCAAAAATATTATAGTTAGTTGAAATAGTTCCAAGGGTGGAAATCACCACCATATGACGTTTTAAACAAAATGATCACACACATTAGCCTTTTAGAAGTATCAATTTGGAATATCAATTTGGTATCATAATTTATAAAATACACAAATTATTCAGCAACAGTGAGATACTATAGGTAATTTCTTTTCTCTCTGAATTCAATTGCGGCCCACTTCTGCATCAATTTCATCCTAATGTAAGAAGTATTTTTTGTTTGCCAGTGTTTTATCTACCACCCCTTCCATGATTGTAGGTACACAAAACTGTGTTTCAAAAATTACCTGGACAGTACACATTGTTTAAAATAAGTTTTGTTAGATAATTATGAAACAAAAAATGTTAGTGAAAGCTGTCTCTCAATAAGATGGAAAGTGGTCCCTCTCTTCCTGCCTCAATTCATACATGGATGGGCATATATAATATTGTTATGGTTACAATGATAGCAGTATACAGCAGCTTTTTTTCTTTGTCTTGTTTTATAGATATACGCTCTGGAACAATATTCACACAAATAAATACACAAGAATGGAAATTTTGTGAGCTGTTTTACTCAATTCTTTGCCTTCTTAGTTGTAATCCAAAACTAAACAGTGGTAGATCACCAAGTCAACACTTTTAATTCTCTAAGATACTGATTCCTATTTTAAACTATAGGATCCAGTCTTCCACCATGAAATCAGCTACTGATGTAGTCCAAGACCTCAGTCCTACCAAATAGATTATGAGTTAGTAAATTCACATGAAACTAGTCTCAGAGTCACATGATTCTCTACCTTAACGAGCTTAAAACCTAGGTTTAATAAAATACTTGTCTCCATCAGAGTGTGATAGATTATCTTAACAGTAGGCAACAATACTGCTTAATACCAAAAATAAGATCAGGAAGCAAAATGAACATGCTATTAATTCCCAAATACATTTCTATAAAGATAAATTTTGCTATAGATAATTAAAATATCGATAAATTCCTCAGTCCTTGGCTCCTCCAACACATGATATTAGCATGAAGTTAAAAAGGCTGTCTCTACTTGCTCAACAGTGGAGGCTGCACAGGCAGCAAGAGGCATAGAAGGGGCTGGATTTGGCCCTTTCCTCTGACGGTAGTGTTAAGAAGCAAGATGACACAGAGTCCCTGTTATTGAAATTTTATAATCAAGAAAATTGAGAGGAATTGTATACAGAACAAATATAATATTGTTACAACAGAGAAAGACTTAAGGGTTAAATTGAAGTTTAAATGAAGGAGTTCACCAAATATTTCAGAATGCATAGAAGCTAAGAGAATCAGTACTCAACACAATGGGAGCATTCTCTGGGTCTTAAATAACTGAAGTAAAAACTACAGATCTGGAAGGAATTGGGGGATTCTGCAGGCATCCAGCTTAAAATGCATTTAAGAGATTCCCCCTATCTCAGCTAGAAGATTCAAGTCAAGTTTGCTAATTATGGAGGAAACCAAACACTTGGGAGGAAAACTCCCTTGGAAAAACTACAAATGTAAGACATAATTTTACTGGTTAAATGTTGACAAATGTGTGGCAGTCTCTGAAGATGATTTGAACTCCCAGGGAGCATGAGTCACATGGCCATTCTCCACCCAGGGGAGCCACAAATTCAAATTGAAACAAAAATTTTAGTGAGGACTTTCACTCTTTCGGAGACTGGGTTTCTGTGGTTGAGGGTCAGGTGTTCTTGAGATTTGGGAGTCACCAGTACTGTGAAATATTAGTGGTGACAATCTGGGTGCTAGTCAGGCCTGCATGCCTTAATGTCACCCAGGGAACATTTCACTTCCTTTACATGACTAATTTTTCTTTTTTTTTTAAGCTGCTACATTTGTCAAAAAGGCTTTCACCATTTACCAGGTTTCTATTAAAAAGTATACACATTTTTGTCATAAAAATCTCCTAATTTGAAGAATTTTAGCTGAATGAGAGTGACTAGTATCTGTATGCCCACCATTTTCATAGAAATAGTAGTACCCATTAAAAAAAAAACAACTCCCAAACTCAACACTGCTAAAAATTTTTTTGGCAAAATTGTGCCTAGGGAAGCTGGGATGGCTCAGCAGGTTAAGTGCTCATGTTGCAGCCCTGGAGACCGAAGATCGAATCCTGGCCCAGCCCGGTAGACTCACATGCTGAACTGGGACGTGCCCCCAGTTCAGTTCTTGCCAGGGCCTATGCAGGAGGCTCCGGCCCAGTTTCTACCTTGTGCAGCCCTGCGCCCACCTGTGGAGTAAAACTATATTAAAAACTAATGATGTACAACTATGGAGACTGCTCTGGGCCTTCCCTCTTCTCTCTGTCTGTCTCTCTCTATCAAAAAAACAATAAAGATAATTCTTAAAAAATAATAATAGGTAAGTGAAATAAGTCAGACTGAAAGAATCAGGAAACATATGACCTCACTTATAGGTGGATTATAAAACTGAAAGTAACAAAGACACAGAGACCTATGGACACACTCAAATGGCTTGGTGATTGCCTGAGGGAAGGGGAGGAGAGGGGAGGAGGGAGGGAGAGGAGGTGGGAGAGGGCACCAGCATTATGGACACACTCAATGGTTTGGTGGTTACCTGGGGAGGGGGGAAGAGGGGGAAGGGAGAGTTGTTGGGGGAGGTGGGAGTGGGCACCGGATATATGGTGATGGAAGGGGAGCTGATTCTGGATGGTGGGCACATAATACGATGCATGAATGATGTGATGTGGACTTGTACATCTGTAAACTATCTAATTGTTACCAACCAATGTCACCCCATTAAATTTAACAATAAATAAATAAATAAATAAATAAATAATAGGGGAAGCTGGGATGGCTCAGTGGGTTAAGCGCTCACTTTGCAGCCCTGGGGACCAAGGATCAAATCCCGGCCCTGGCCCGTGCGGACCCATGTGCTGAACTGGGGAGTGCCCCCAGTTCGGTTCTCACTGGGGTGAGACCCGGGCCCAGTTCCTGCCCTGTGCAGCCCCACCCACCTGTGGAATGAAACTATGTTGAAAAATCGATTATTTGCAACTACGGAGACTGTTCTGGACCCTCCCCCTTCTCTCTGTCTCTGTATCTCTCTCTCTCTGTCAAAAACAATAAAAATTTTAAAAAATAATTAATTTAAAATAATAATAATAATAATAATAAACCAGGAGTTAGGATTTTGAGTGTTAGCTCCATATTCTCAAGGCTTGGCCACCTGACAATAAGATGCTTTAATTTTTCTACTGTAAAACCTGGTATTCAGGGGAAGCCGGGATGGCTCAGTGGGTTGAGCGCTTGCTTTGCAGCCCTGGGGACCGAGGATCGGATCCCAGCCCTGGCCTGTGTGGACCCATATGCTGAACTGGGGAGTGCCCTCAGTTCGGCTCTCACCAGAATGAGACCCCGGCCCAGTTCGCGGCCTGTGCAGCCCTGCACCCGCCTGTGGAGTGAAACTATGTGGAAAAATCAATGATGTGCAACTATGGAGACTGTTCTGGGCCCTCCCACTTCGCTCTCTGTCTCTGTCTCTGTATCTCTCTCTGTCAAAAACAATAAAAATAAATCTAAAAAAGAAAAGAGGAGATTAAACAATTTAAAAACAAACAAACAAAAACCTGGGGTTCAGTGCTTGACTCTGCTGTGCATCGAGTGGGTGGACCTCCTCGTTAGTAACATTTGCAAAAATTCTTCTTAGGGAAGCCGGGATGGCGAACGGTGTTGAGCACTCACTTCGCAGCCCCCGGGGACTGAGGATCAAATCTTGGTTTGGGCCCATGCAAACCTATATGCCGAACTAAGATGTGCTTCCCATGAGGGAGGCCCCCAGTTAGGCCCTTGGCCCCCAGCTTGAGAGAACATGACTCCCATGCGGGAGTCCCCCAGCCCAGTTCCCACCCTGCGCGGCCCCCGCCCACCTGCGTGGAATGAAACCATGCTGTAAACTGATGACATGTAACTATGGAGACTGCTCTGGACCCTCCCCCTTCTGTCTCTCTCTGTTTCTGTCTCTCTCTGTCTCTGACAAAAACAATAAAATTAAAAACAAAAAACAAAAAACTCTAAAAAAGAAAAAAATTTCTTTCAGACACCCAAGAGTGGAACAAGAGTCCAGGGGCTTAATGATGCTTAGTTTGACCAAGTCTGCCAGGCTGGCTTCAGAGCCCTTGCCTGAGCGCCTGTAATTGATAATAGAATAGTTAAAACCCTGGGCATTTCCTAGGTGATGAGAGCCATTAAATGTCTTTTGTTATGTAAATAAAGTGTTTTTGCGAAGACCCTAAGTAAGGGAACTGATTGCCAGGGGAACGAATCTGTGATTTGAGAGGATTGAAACTTTCAGTTCCACCCCCTGACTGGGGGAGGGGAGAGGAGCTGGCAGTTGAATCAATCACCAATGACTAATGACTTAATCATGCCTACTTAATGAAGCCTCCATAAGAAGCCGGCTGTGGGCGAGATGCTGGGTTAGTGATCACACAGAGCTTTGGGGAGGAAGGGGAGCCTGGAGAGGGCAGAGGAGCTCCTCGCCCGTTGCCCTGCACATCTCTTTCATCTGCCTGTTCGTTTATATGCCCATCATATTCTTTTACAATAAGTTGATAATCAGTAAGCAAACTGGTTTCCTGAGTTCTGTAAGCTGCTTGGGCAAATTAAGCAAACCTGAGAAGGCTTTCATGGGAATCTCCAGTCTACAACCTGTTGGTCAGAAGGGAGGGTGGGCAGGCAGTCCTGTGGCACTGAGCCCTTAATCTATGGGGTCTGGTGTTATCTCCAGGTAGATAGTGCCAGAAATGGGTTTAATTGTAAGACACGCTGCTGGTGCCACAGAATTGCGTGGTGTGAGAAAAGCCCAGTACATCTGATGTCAGAAGTATGTGAGTGTGCTAGTCATGTGAGTGAAAAGAAGACACAGGAGGAAGAGTGGGTTTTTCTTTTCTTTTTTAAAGATTTCACTGTTAGTTGAGAGAAGGTGAGAGAGAGAAGTGGGGAGGGCCCAGAGCAGTCTCCACAGCTGCACATCATTAGATGTGACATAGCTTCATTCCACACAGGTAGATGTGGGGTCATATGGGGCAGGAACCAAACTGGGGGCCTCCCACAAGGGAGACGAGAACTTTCGCCACCAGGCCATCTCGGCAGTCACCAGCTTCACCAAAGCTCAAGGCCGGGGCTCAGAACCAAACCCTGGACTGTGCAACCTCAAGACAAGTGCTCAATCATCCCCTAGAGTGGCTTTTTCTAAATCTCATCCATGTTGATCTTCTCCCTGGCAGTGGGACTGGGACTCCCTCATCCACACAGCCTTGCTTGTCTCAGCATTTGGCAGCTGTTTTCTGTTGGTCTATTAAGATGCAAAATGATATTACACTGCTACTTAAATCTGCATTTCTCTATGGCCGTGACCTTGAGCACGCATAGCTGCATAGGTCCATTACTTTTGGGTTCTTGAGTCTGTACTTGAAGTTGATTAGGACTAACTAGAGCTTTAAGCAAACAAAATCAGTGGAGAGAGAGGGTCTATGGGAGAAGCTAGGGCTTATGGGAGTTCTTACACTAACCTTACATGAAAGAACACTACAGGAAGAATTCTATGTTTATAATAGAGCTCTAGGGTTCTAATGTAAGAGGGTGGAGAAGAAAAGGGATGTAGAAGGAGAGGGCAGCAGTAAATTAAGGCACCTGACGAATCTCCCTCTCCTCAGGAAAGGGCTAAGAACCATAGACTTAATTGGTGTTCATTGGTCACAATTGACAAAAAGCTGCAAGCTAGTGTAGGCAGAGGTAATTGCTGTGAATTAGCCATAATTGATTGGGAAAGAAGGACACTCCTACTACCTTCCAGGCAGGGATATAAAACAGGAGAGCAGAAACAAGAGAGCGGTAGAGAGGTGCTTGGGGAATAGCAGATGGTTTGACATCCAACACAGCAGCGGAGAGGCACTTAGGTCACAGTAGCTGGCTTGACCCACAAGGCACAGAAGCAAAGAACAGAGCTTGGGACTTGGAGGTTTGGTTTGCAACCTGGCTCTGCCCACTGGGCACAGCAGTGGCTCTGGTGTCTGGCACTGGTAGCATAGCTGCAGGAGACAGGCAGTCTTTGAGAGTGGAAACCTATTGCCTTCTCAGGTCTCTGGTGCTGGGACAATAAATGCTTATTCTATGACCCAACTCCTGTATCAGTCTATTGGATGAATAGCGCAGGCAGCATGAGCCCAGACTCAGTTTTATCCGGTAACAGTTTTGGCAATCATGAAGGGATAATCTCTGGTACCTCTAGGAACACTAGCACCCCCTTTTCTTACTTTTCCGTTCTATAAATACCCCCCCCCCATGTTGGCAGACAGGGCAGAGTATGCACATGGCTTGCTATGTCTGCATGCACTGGGTTGCAAATCTTTCTTTTTTCAGAATAAATCTTTTTTTGGTGATGAAACACCTAGTTAATACTATTTTTCAGTCGACAAAGTCATAGCCTTTGCTGATTTTTCCACTCTTGCTCCTGTCTCATTGATTTTCAAGAGTTTCTGGTATTTTCTAGATGTTAATCTCCTCTTGGTTTTAGATAATTCATATATTGCTATCAATTTGTGTTTAGTTTGTCAGCTTTGCTCCAAATAGCCTTCAGTGAGTGGACATTCTTAATTCTGCTACAATCTCCATTTAACTTTTTTTTTTTGCCTTAAGTTTTATGCTTTTGAGTTTTGTTTCTTTCCCTGCCTCTAGGTAACATAAATTCTCTTACATTTTTGTCTGTGACCTTCATGGTGTTTGTTCCTGCACTTTTGGAGACAGATGGTATTTATAATTCTCATTTCAATTGACCTGATAGATCTTTCCATCTCTTTTTGCAAATTTTGGTGTCTTCTATATCCTAGAAGTTTATGCATTTTCAGTTGACTTTCAAATAACATATAGTTGTTCATAATTCTCTGATTTAAAAAAAATTTATTATTTTCCCTTTACAATGCTGAGTTTCATTCTATAGTTCAGTTGCTGACATTTTGTTTATTAGTAATCACAATGAATGCTAATCCTTAGAAAAGTATTTTTCCCTGCATTCAATGAATTTGATAATAGATTATTTAAGTTTGATTTGTAATGTGTTTTTCTTACTCTCTCTTTGAAATAGACTGGCCAGAGGTCTAGGTGTCTTATCAATCTTTTCAAAGATCCAGCTTTCAATTTTTTCATCTCTACCTTTTTCTCTATTTAATTGATTTCTGCTCTTGAGAGGAGGAACTTTAAAAAAAGATTACAGAAGAAAGGGCCTCCAGGAATGACTGACCCTGGCGGTTATAGATTAACCATATCCTTTAGATCTCTAGCTGGCCTCCTGGAGACTTCTTACAAGTACCATAAATAGCCAGACCCAGTGGTCTGGAAACCAGTACAGTCCCACCAAAACTCCCCCTCCCCACCTTGAGTCACAAGGAACATGCAAGACCCTAGACAAAGGAATCACCCTCCAATCACATGGACACTAAAAAGGGTATATAAGCTGTAAGGAATCTAACTGCAGGGAGCACACATGCTTAGGTGCTGCTAGCCCCGCCTGCTCCACCATCTAATAAAATCTCCTTTCTCTATCTAAAGAGTTGTCTGAGCATCTCTGTTGGGTGTTGCTTCCTGCAACACTCTTATATTTCTTTTTTCTTACTTCATGTTTACTTAGGTTTACTCTGTTCTTTTTTCAACATATTGAATTGAATGGTGTATTTAGTTTCTATTTCAAATCAACAGAAATTGGGTGCCTTAAAATAACAGACATTCAGTCTCTCGTAGTTCTGGAAGCCAGAAGTCTAAAATTAAGATGTTGGTGGGGGCCTTGCTCCCTCTGAAGGCACTGTGGAGGGTACTTGACTCTTTCAGCTCAAGTAGTTGCCAGTGCTTCTTGGCAATTGTCAGCTTGTGGCCACATTACTCTACTCTCTGCTTCCATCTACACATGGCCTCTCCCTGTGTCTGTCTGTATCCAAGCTTCCCTCTTTTTATAAGGACACCAGTTATTGGATCTGGCCCCAACATTATCAGGATTTCATTAGGTCGGCCAAGACCCTCTCTCCAAATAAGGTCACATTGACAGATTCCAGGGGGCAGGACTTTAACACCTGAATTTATCTTCCTGCTGAATACAATTCAACGCATAAAAAATGGTTAGTTCCTCTTTTTTCTTTTTTTCACAATATATGAGTTTAAAGAAACACATTTTCTTTTAAGTATGGCTTATTTGGTTTCCACACATTTTGAAAGGCAGTAATTTCAATGTAACTCACTTATAGGTATTTCTGGTATTTTTAATTTTTTACCATGTTTATATCTTACTATTTAACAAAGTAGAATTAAGATGAAAAGAATAACCATAAATGACCAAGAAGGGTGTTACATTTTGGAACAGTGAACACAGTTCAAGTCAACATAATCATCCTTGGTATACATGTACTTCACAGCCCATTAAAATGTACCTGCTGACTGAAAACTCATGTGGAGGGATGCCAGGATAGCTCAACAGATTGAGCACTTGCCCAGCAGCCACGAGGTCTGGGCATTGAGTCCCAGCCCTGGCCCACGCAGGCCCACAATGCTGAACTGCCGCATGTAGCCCCTGTGCAGTTTGAAACTGTCAAAAAACTAATGATGTACAACCATGGAGACTGCTCTGAGCCCACCCCTCTTCTCTCTCACTCTCTCTCTCTCTTACCTTTTCTCAAACAATAAAATAATCTTTAAAAAAAAAAAATGCTACCTACAAAATACTGTGTTTTCTGTGTATAAGATAATCCCTACTTTTCTAACCCAACATTAAGAAATCAATACATGGGGAAGCCGGGATGGCTCAGTGGGCTAGGTGCTCACTTTGCAGCCCCGGGGCCTGAGGAGCGAATCCCAGCCCCTGCCCGTGTGGACCCATATGCTGAACTGGGGAGTGCCCCCAGTTCAGTTCTCACCGGGGCAAGACCCCGGCCCAGTTCCTGCCCTGTGCAGCCTCGCGCCCACCTGTGGAATGAAACTATGTGAAAAAACCAATGATGTGCAACTATGGAGACTGTTCTGGGCCCTCCCCCTTCTCTCTGTCTCTGACTGTATCTCTCTCTCTCTCTCTGTCAAAAACAATAAATAAATCTTAAAAAAAAAATAAAAGAAATCAATACATGGTTTACTTTTGTGTATAAGATGACTCCCAATTTTTGGTCTAACAATTTTAGAAAAAAGTAAAGTCTTATACATGGAAAAATATGGTATATGTGATTGAGCTTAGCTGTACTTAAGGGTGAACACAACTTTAAATACAAGTATCAGTAATGAATACAGGTTTTAAAACAATTTTTTCAGGCTTTTGCCACTGCCTCTCTTGACTTGGCCCATTTTTCTCTTGACTATCAATAAAATTTTACTCTGCTTTTCTAAACAAACAAACAAACAAAATTTTAAGTGTATTATTTTGAATACCTAGAAAATTCTGAAAAATTATTTCCACCAAAGAATACAATTTATATTTGCTATCTATCTTTTTCTTTCAATACTTTCAATTTACTGGTTTAATAACCAATATTTTTATCCTGATTTTTTTTTCCTTTTCAGTCCCAAGTGAGACATAATTTTTCATGAAGCAGAAAAATACAACTGTAAATATGGAAGGTAGCCTCGTGGGGGTGTGATCCTGTGTGTGTGTGTGTGTGTGACTTTCTCTTATGTAAGATTCGGGCTGGACTGAACCATCCTGAAACACATCTCAGCTTTAACACTCTATGATTTCATTTTCATTTTCACTTCGGAAATCTAGAGGGATACCACTCCAATTCTGGCACCAATTCTGATGTGTGTTTTTTTCCCCCACCACCAAGCAATTAACTCAATTCTGATCCTATCTACCTGGAGACAGTGTCAAACACCACAGGTGAAGGGCTCAGTCCCACAAGGCTGTTCCTACTTCAGACACCAATGATAAGTCCAGGTTGTCCCCTGTGTTTCTGCCCAACTGGCTATAAATCAGAGGTTCCCCTCCTCAGGTTAAATTTGCCAGAGGACTCACTGAACTCGGAGAAATAGTTACTTACTAGACTACCAGTTAATTATGAAGGGATACAACTCAGGAAAAACCAGATGAAAGAGATGCACAACGAAAGGTATGGGGAAGGGGTGAGGGGCTTCTATGCCCTCTCCAGATGTGTCACTTTCCCCAAGTCTCCACATGTTCACCAACCCGAAGCTCTCCAAAGCCCATCTTTTTGGGTGTTTACGGAGGCTTCATTACATAGGCAGGGTTGATTAAATCACCAGCCATTGGAGACTGATTCAACCTCCAGCCCCTCTCCCCTCCTCTGAGATCAAGGGTTGGGACAGTGCCAGGAACCAGCTTGGCTGAACTAAGTCCCTGAGTTCGAGCAGTGGGAATTAATAGACAGACAAAATGGCCAGCCGGCTGTCCTCAATAGGAGCAGCCCCGAATAGCTTTATTACTTATCTTATACAGCAAAAGTTTACCATTACAAGGGACAGGGAAAGGTCAGGCATTAGCAGAGCAAAGCACAGTGTGAACAGATCTTTACAGGAGATAATAGCTCCTTCCAGTAAAGGCTTTGACATGTAGATCATGGGCCATTAATCTATTGGCGTCTGCTGCCTGGCCTTAATGAGAAGCTGCATGTACCCATTTTTCTATAACGAATCACCCAATTACCGCCCTCCCCCACCCCCCACCCAGGGAGATGAAAGAGGGGACCAAGGCTTTGCCATCAAGGCTCCAGGCTGGTCCCTCCCGTTAGGCCCAGGGAACCGAGGCTTTGCCATCGAGGCCCCCCCGAAACCTTTCCATTCAGGCTCCGCACCGGCTTCCTACAGAACAGAAAGTTCCAACCCTTTAACCACAAAGTTTGGTTTCTCTGGAGACCAGCCTCCATCCTTAGAGGTTTTCCAAAATTACTTCATTCACATAACAAAATACACCATTATGGCTCTCATCACAGGAAATTTCAAGGGTTTTAAGAGCTACATTTTTTATGAAGACCGAGTGTATATATTTATTATAAATCACAATATCACAGCTGTTACCGAGAACAGCGCTCTCCTCAGCACTGTGCCCAGGTCCTTGGTGTCTTGAACAAAGAATTGAGCGAGACACCAAAGTACAGGGGCGAAAGAAAAGTTTACTGATAGAGAAAAGAGATGGAAGCGGGCCTTGAGCAAGAAGAGGTGGCTCAAAAGGCACGGATTATGGGGGTCTGGACAGTTTTATTTTATTTTTCCTAGAAGAGGTTACACCCTTCTGGAAGTGGGGTCTTTTGATTAACAGTCTTGATTGACAGGGGGCCATTACATCTTCTTTATTCACCTGTGTAAGTTTCTTCCCAGAGTTCAGTCTGATATAATGATATTAATGAACATCTGGGCATATGTATGATATTATATTGATGGTATAATGAGGCTTATGTGAAAGGTGGGTCCTATGGAAGGGGTCCTGAGATCCCCCTGTTCTAGCTGTCTGCCTCCTTTTCTCTTGAGAGACATGATGCCCTCAAAATCTCTATGGGAAGCTGAGGGGCTGAAGGTCTCTCTTTTTCCTGTATTTACTTCCTGCTGAATGTGGCCACTGTCCCTGCCTGTTGGGGTGGGTGGGTCATGGAGCTCTCACCCTTACTAGGTTAGAGGGGAAGAAGGGGTCTTGAAATCTGCCCCAAAGACAATGTTGACTACTTTGGTTGTAAAGGTCTAGAAGCCTCACTGGGGTATAATTCACATGCTGAGGGCTCCTAGCTATGGAGAGACAGATGCAGTGAATGAATGTGAAAGCATTGGCCCAAAAGCAGACTCCTGGGGCAATATCTGCCCAGGAGGGAGCTTGGAAGGCCTGGAAAGAAGACTTGGCCACAATCAATAACACAAATCAGGTTCCAGGATAATTGATGTCTGGCAGATGCAAATTCCAGGGTGATTCACTAAGGCTGGAGACAGGGCACATTTTGGGAATATATTGAAAAGGAGACCAGAAATTTCTATAATGAGGGCTCCTTCACTTGGCCCATGTCACAACCACAATGATTTCAAATCTACCTCTTAGTAATGGTACCAAATTCCAATATATGAATCCGTATGACTACAAACAAAAAACTCATGAGTAGGAGTTTTCAGTGTAGAAAAAAAAATAGTTTGATACTGAATTCATCAGTCTGGAGCAGGGGAGTTTATGCTCTAAAGTCCTAACTTCCCAATGGCATGTAGGTGCAAAATCACAAGACACCATGAGTTAGGGGTTGAGGTTGTGCTGGAAACTGATTGGTTGGAGGTAAGGTAAGAAAAGTAATCATTTATTATAAATAAATCAGGTCTTGAGGACAGTTCTGAGGTCCTTTTTGGTGTCCTTCCATCTGGGCTCATGGGAAAGTATCCAGGAGGTGGTTCCATCTTAGGGCTCAGGAGCTGAAACATCACTTAGGTCTAGATGTTATCTTTAGCTGGACAGAGGTCCAGCCTGTGACCATTAGTCAAGTCCTGGCTGCACTTTTTCTTCTTTCTTTCTTTCTTTCTTTCTTTCTTTCTTTCTTTCTTTCTTTCTTCCTTTATTTTATTTTATTGTTGACAGAAAGAGAGAGAGATACAGAGACAGAAAGAGAACTGACCTGTGGGGACTCCCCAGTTCAGCATGTGGGTCCGCCTGGGCTGGAGCCAGGATTCAATCCTCGGTCCTCCGGGCTTCAAAGCAAGCGCTTAACCCACTGAGCCATCCCAGCTTTCCCTGCACTTTTTCTTAAGGGTGATCTTATCTCTTTCCTCCTTAGTTTCCCTTCATATCCTTCCCTTCCTCCCCACGCTCTTCCCTGGGCTGTATTCTTTCTGCCTACAGTAACAAAGGGTAAGGCTAGGTCTTACGAGGGTTGTAGAGAGAGAGAATATAATTTCTAAAGCTATAGTCACAAATCAAATCAAAATTGTGAGGACTCTCAGCAAGTTGTATTTTTTAGTCTTATTTCTACGTAAGAGCAATGAAAATGAATCACTTTCAATTCCTTTTCCATGTGCCAGATGTAAATGTCCATGGAGTCAGAACTTTATCTAAACACATCTAAATGTATCTTCAATCATTTCCCTACACACATAGTTGACGGTCTACCATCATTATCTGTACATCCATGTTTGTGAGAACAACGTAAGCTAGGGTAACCCAAGATGCAATAAAACACACATGAAATACACAAGATAATTGTGGGGTTGCAATTTCCTGTAATGAAAACTGTAGGGGAGAAAAAAATGTTGTCCTCTACCTATCTGAGATACACTGCCTGGGGTCCCGTAATTAGGCTGACAGATTAACATGAGAAAACTGCTTTATTAATGTATGCAGCACACATCATGTATGAGAAACTTCAGTGATGTTACTCAAAAGGATGGTTTAAACTTGGTCTTATATAGTGTAATATCTTAACAAAGAATACATTTGTAGAGAAGTGACAAGAGAAAGAAAAAGGGTTTTAGGCTTCCAAGGGTGGCGAGCTATGGGAAGATAAATACGTATTTGGAGGAAACTAATGCAAGCTAAGACCATTAGTGCAGGTCCATCCTGGTGGCAACTTTCCCTCTACTTCATGGCCATAGACTTCCCTGAGAGAGGGCTTTGCAGTAATTCTCATTTCTCAGACGTTTCTGCATTTGGTATGATGGCAGAAGCTCTAGAAAGGCATCTTTCTGCATCTTTTGTCATTTACCTCCAGCTCAAAATAATCCTCCTACCAAAGTGTTATATTTTGGGGTGGCACATCTTACTACTTTTTTTTTTTTTCTAAGATTTTTTTTTTTATTGTTTTTTGACAGAGAGAGACAGACAGAGAGAGACAGAGAGAAGGGGGAGGATCCAGAACAATCTCCACAGTTGACAGCATTAGTTTTCCATATAGTTTCACTCCACAGGTGGGCGCAGGGTTGCACAGGGCAGGAACTGGGCCAGGAGCCTCCACATAGGCTCCAGCAAGAACTGAACTGGGGGCACACCCTAGTTCAGCATATGGGTCTGCATGGGCCAGAGCCGGGATTTGATCTCTGGTCTCCGGGACTGCAAAGCGAGCACTTATCCTGCTGAGCCCATCCCAGCTTCCCCGATCTTACTACTTTTGATGTGAACATAGCCCCATATCTCTGCTTGCCATCATGCCTCTGCCTCTGTTAATCTTGCTTGCTCCCTGCCCCTGAAACCTTGCCCCCTCCTGGTGCCTGCATCTGCCAGACCTAGATATATGACTGTGGGAAAAAGAGAACTTATGGTTAAATGCAACCAAGTGAGGCTCACTCTATATAAGCCTGTACTCCCTGCAGTCAGGGCTCAGATTTCAGAGTGTGAACTCCTCTGGGCCCACTGGCATAATAAACCTGAGTTCCCCAACTCTCCCAGTGGCGCTTGGTTTCTTGGCCTTCGGTTTCTGCAACACTTTTCAGAACCCTCTACCGCTATCCTAGTTATTTTAAAAAAAAAGAACTACAGGGATACTGGGATGGCTCAGGGGATTGAGCGCTCCCTTTGCAGCCCCAGGGTCCAAAGATTGAGTCCTGGCCCAGGCCCATGTGGACCCATATGCTGAACTGGGGTGTGCTTCCCATGTGGGAGGCCCTCGGTTTGGCTTCAACTGGGGTGAGCCTCCCATTGGAGGCCCCCAGCTCACAGAGGCATGATTCCCGCCCGCACAGCCTCCGCCTACCTGTGTGGAATGAAAAATATGTAGAAAACTGATGACATACAACTATGGAGACTGCTCTGGGCCCTCCCTTTTCTCTCTGTCTATTTCTGTCAAAAACAATAAAATAAACCTTAAAAAAAAACTACGTTGTCTCACACTTATAAAAAATACTCAGATTTTTAATTGTTGCCAATTTAATCTCAAAACAGTTTATATTAAACCACTTATAATACAATCTTAAGAAAAAGGCAGTTCACAACCTAGAAAAATTGGGATTTCTCCCTTTTTGAGGTGAAATATTCCCTTATTTAGTTCTTGGGTGTCAGTGCAATCAACGGGAATTCAAGCACCAAGATACCCAAAGATGAGCAGGTATCCTACTGTCTTGTGGGTCTTTAAAAAACGTAATACTGAGCAATAACCCAGACCAATTTGGCCTCTGACCTGAAAGTGGGTTCTTGAATTTTCTGGATGGTTCAAGAGGCAGATGAAGGAGCACGCACACCTTCTTTGCCCTCTCTCCACCCAATCCTTGTTCTCAAATAGCACCTAGCTAAATCTCTCACCTGGAGGATACATAGGACAGACATCTTGGGAGAGGGAGGTTGGAGGGAGAAATGCCAAGTGACTTATTTGAATCTGTCTTGGGAGGTGTGAAGTGATTTATAATAAAAATATATACTTGGTCTTCATCCATTGTTCCCAGCAGGGGAGCTCCTAAAACTCTTGGAATTTCCTGCAATGAGAGGGATAAATGTGTCTTGATATTCATAACATAAACCTCTGTCAACCATCCCTGAGTTTATGTTAATGAGGTGATTTTGGAAAGCCCTTAAGGATGGGGGCTGGTTGCAAGAGGAACCAACCAAGTGACTAGACTCGCAGGGGTGGCCAACTTTTCTGTATATAAGATCTACTTTTTATCTTAAAAGTGTGTCGCGATCGACTTGTTGTCATAGGCGTAGTCTAAGGGGGAAGAAGGGGTGTGAAATGCATACTATGTTTATACACTGTGTTTCAGTATAAGGTGCATTCCAGCGAGGTATGGGTAGATAAGTAAAATATATGTTCAAAACTAT
>PVKE010017487.1:0-30683 GCA_004027555.1 Craseonycteris thonglongyai
TTTAATATATATTTTATTTATTTCTTTATTTTTGACAGAGAGAGAGAGAGAGAGAAAGAGAGAGACAGAGAGAGAACTGAACTGGGGGAGAGCTCCCAGTTCAGCATATGGTTCCGCACGGGCTGGGGCCGGGATTCGATCCCCGGTCCCCGGCGCTGCAAAGTGAGTGCTTAACCCACTGAGCCACCCCGGCTTCCCCAACATCTTCTTGATTTGTTCTATAGTTCAGTAGTTTTTAAACTTGAGTGTCTACCACCAGGGGAACCTGAGAAAAGTGGCCCAGGTCCTATCCTGCTTATGCTTGTGCCTGTGTAGGTTTTTCTAATTAGCTCTCCAGAGTATTCTGACAAAGTCTAAGAACACAAGGTCCCACTTATGACAGTATGTTACCTAAAAAACTGACCTAATACACCAGGTACAATACAACCAGTATAAAGTAAAGTGGGGCTAAAACCACGTTCTTTCTATATACTGTTCTACCAACTTCAGAATGGTATTTACTCCTTTATAACAGTATACTACAGTACTGATTCATGTTAAATATACAATCAGTTAAAACCAGGTCAGGGAAACCAGGATAGCTCAGCAGTTCAGCATTTGCCTCACAATCACGAGCTCTGGGGTTCAATTACCAGCACTGGTCCATGCAACCCCATATACTGAACTGTGGCACAACTGGTGGTTACCAGGATGGTTCAGTGGTGAAGGTTCTCGCCTCCCATGTCAGAGGCCCTTGGTTTGGTTCCTGCCCCATATGGCCTCACATGGCCCCACCTGTGTGGAATGAAACCATGTAACAATGGAGATTGCTCTGGGCCCTCCCCGCTTCTCTCTCTCACCTTCTCTCAAACAATAAAATAAATCTTTAAAATCATCAAGTCTTTTCCACATTCACTATTTGTACATTAATATCTTATGCCCTGCCAGCCTTTACAATTATTCCTATTAACAGTACCAGGGATAAGAGTTTTAGATTTTTATTTCTAAATGCACCAATGGCCCTGCATATGGATTTACTTTCAGTGGAGAAATCACTTCATGCTTAAGCCTCTGCACTATGACATGGACATACTTAGTCCCAATAAATGTGTGTTCACCCACCAAAGACTGAACTGACAGCTGATTGCACCAAAGCATCTTCTCAGTGCATTGAGCACTGCTGTCAACACTGTGAGGAAGCACGGGCTCTAGGACTAACAGATTCAGTTAATAGATTTACCTTCTAGAAAGCATAAAGGAACTAACACCTTCAGAAAATTTAATTATAATACTAATTACAGCTGTAGACACATTAGTGCTATAGAAACATGATTACTACCTGGAAAGCTGTAGGGCCAAAGAAATAATACCCAGAAAACTAAGTTGTCCTAAACTTTTAAGTTTTTGTTTCAACTTGTTTTCTAATTCTTGCAGAGAGATAAGTGATGGAACCCATCAGTAACTTCATCAATGCTTAGGCTATTTGCAAAGGGACACTGTATTCTCAAAAATGCACCCTCAAAATGAACTAATGATTCAAAATTTCATATAATGACTTCTGAATTTCTTATGACCTGTTGCTTTACCTGTTACTATTTCTAATTCATGAGGTATTCAAGGATCAAAAAAAAAAAAAATAGGCCATTCTATAGGAGATGAGGCCCATTATAAATACATCTTAGAGATGAGGAGACAGGGACAAACCAAAATTCAATCTGATATTTCTTTTCATTTGAATAGCAAACAACAAAAATATACCTGGTATTTTCTAACAATTACATAAAGAATGACCAGATGCTTCCTGTTGATGGAACAGCAGAGAACTACAGACTGACAGACTCAAGAGTTCACAGAAACAAGTGGCAATAAATTTAGCTTCATTTCAATACTATCAAATCAAAGTATGGCCTTAACTTTTCACACATTTACAGTATTATTGTCCTCATTCTACAAAACCAGAGTGATTCAGAGAGATAGAGAACTGAATTCTAAATAACAGTTAATTCTAAGGGTAAATATATGCATTACAAAAGTATTGTTTCACCAAAGGTTTCACTGCAGGATTCCTTTTAAATCTCCTACCTACAGTGCTTTGAAAAGTGAGTGTCCTATCTTCAAAAACTACATTTACACACACATTTTCACAAGCACATCTAATATGAATTCATGTTTTACTTGTGTACATTAAAAAGCAGCTGTAGAATTAAAAATTACATTGAATCACTTAAAATATGTTCAAATGTTCCTGAGTCTCCAGGATCATATACAGATTATGCAATCTTTATTCATGATGTTGTTTATGCATCTAAATCCCACACTGAAAAGTTAGATCCTAAGAAAAATAGAAGTCAACCTTCTTATACACATTTTTTAAATATGTATGTATATCATGATTTGGCCATATGGTGAGAACAGGATAGAAATGACATTTCTCAGTTCAAAAAAAAAGGCAAGTATACATTGGAGTTTTCTAGAGGTTATACCACAACAGATGGACTGCAGAAGTAGATTTAAGAATCTAGTTGTCTTCAATTCAATCAGACTTAAAAACTTGAAGAAATTCAATGTCACTCTTGCCTAATGTCACTTATATTAACACCTAATAAATTTATTATTTTTGGAAAAAATACTTAATAAGAGGAAAATAAAAATAAAGCAGTATTTAGTTCCCTTAAATTCGAAGTCTAAGCCTGAAAGTGGAAGTGTCAAAGCTGACGGTTATGTCAGTGAGAAATTTAAACCTAGCTGGGTGGGTCTATGTGAGATAAACTATCTGCAAAAAATAATTTTTGATCACTAACTCCTACAAATTATAGTGCATCTTTAATTTTGGAATGGCAACTTACAGGGACCCTTTACTGGCGACATCAAAACACTTTCCAGATAAAAACTGTACTTCAAAAAGTAACTTGCCTGAATCGAGACAGCACATTAGTGTCCAGAGAGAGCACTTAAGATATTTCCACATTACCAAGCCCCTTACAGATGCACTGTGGTCTCTGCCCCTCCTTTGAACAGTTGTCTGCTCGCCACAGTCCAATCAGGTTTAAAGTAAAAGTATATGTACTGCAAACAAGCTTAAAGTGGGAAAACACACAAAGCGGGCCTATCATTCCGTTGGTTTCAATTTTCACGATGCACCCGGGAGGGTAGGCACGCTGATTCAACACCGTAGGAGAGCTTCAACAAAACACACTAAAAACAGTCTGAGTAACTGTGCCCAGGCAGAAATGATCTGGCAAAATTCTTAACTTCTTTCCCGAAGCCATGCACCCGCAGATCCCGGCGGTCCCCCAAGTCCCAAAAGCAGAAGTCCCAAGCATCCAGAGTGACAGGCTTCGCCCCCTCAGGATTCAAGTCCCCGCGGCCGAGGCGGTCGCTGTGGCAGCCTCGCGCGGGTCAGAACAGGCTCTCCCGTTAACCCTGTCACGACCCGCCACTCCCGCCGTCGCTCGAGTGCCTCCCGGCCCCGCGGGCCCCGCAGCAGCGTGCGCCCAGGGCCCGCCGTCCTAGCCGCCCCTTCCCAGATCCAGCGAGCTCAGCTGGGCCCTAAGGCAGCCCAGACAAAGAGATCCGCGCTTCCCGGGGTTGTGGGCGCCGAGGCCGGGCTGTGCCTGCCGGCCTCCCTCGCCCGTCCACCACCAGTCTCCCGACGCCCGCAAGGACCCCGCCGTCCCGAGCCGACCCCTTCCTCGCCCCAGGTCCGCCGCCCGGACAGGCCCGGCGAAGAGCGGCAGGAAGGCCACGGCGCGCCGGGGCCGAGGAGGGGGCGGCGGCCTCCACCATGTCTGCCCGCCCCTCCCAGAAACGGGGTGCCCAGCGGACAATGCGCGGCGGAGGCGCAGGCGGAGCGGGTGCCCAGGCCGACCCCGCCGACCCCCGCGGAATAAGCGGGGCCAGGAGCCCCGGAAACCCGGCGCCTTAATGCAATAAACAGGAAATCGCGGGGATGATCTGGGTTCCGGGGGAAGTGGAATTATTTTTTACCAGCGAAGAGATCAACTTCCACATCCGGTGGTAACAGGGCCCTACACAGACCCGCACTGACCTGGAAAAGCTTCGGGAGCGGCGACGGGGGAGCAGCAGGAGGTGGTGCGGGGACCCGAGGCTGTTCGTACCCGGCCGGGCTGACGCGGCCCCGCTACACACAAAGCGCTTCAGCTGCACAGGGCGCTATTTTCCGAAAATGCCGCGTCTGGTCGGCGCCCAAAATCCCCACCGAAAAGTCCCCTGTGCTGCGCGCGGAGGGACACATGGTGTGCGAGTGAGTCAAAGCTCCCAGCATCCCTCCCTGACCCGGCCCTCGCAACCCCGTGTCTGAGCTCTTCCGCCCCTACCCTCGTCAGCACCTCTCTCTCCCACCCACTCCCCGACCCCATGCCGGAGGGAGGAAGGAGGCGAGGAGGTCTGATTTTTCTTTTTAACGGAGGGGAGGGAAATAGGCCATTTCTAGAGCTACAGCCACACAAAGAAAGCGGCGGAATGATCCGCTCAGCAACCGCAAGTCCCGGCTCTCCCGGCGCCTGCGCGGCAAGGGGTGGGAGCTGCGGCCGGCCATGTGCGCCGCGCAGGATCCATGCCGGCTTCCTAGCTTTCCCGCCTCTTCCTAAAGGGCCAGGAGTTGGGAAATTAGAGTCCGTGTGCTGACTTTCATATCTCTCCGGCATAACCGCTGAGACGGAATCCGGACTCCTTCAAAATTAAGCTGAGTTGCCTAGCAGAGCCCTGGCAAGGGCAGCCAGAATTTAACTTAAAAGTAACCCTATATTCATCTAGGTAGACTGGGACGGGAGTCGTCGTTGAAGTACAAGGGGAGTAACGAAAGTGGTCAGGTTTATGATGAAGACATATATTTCTGTAGCTTTTCTTGTTAACATTCTGATGCTGTTTCATTCTTCGTAGATGCTAATAGCAGCTCTTTGAATTCCTTTGGGTTACTCTCAGTCACCACAGAGGTAGAGATGTGCGTTTTCGTTGCGTTGTATTTTAGCAAGAAAGTTACAAAAGTTTGTTTGGAGATGGTGATTTGCAATTAAAAGCCTAGTGAATTTAATTTACATGAGCTGATTTGCTAAGAAACCCAACCCAATGATGTTTTTCATAGAGGCCTGGCATGACTTTCCCACCCAGCTTTTCCAGCCTGCTAACTGCAACTTTTGGCATCTTATCTAGGAACTGAGAATATCCTAGACAAATCCAGGAGAGCTGACAAGTTTAATGAATTCCATATTGCCACTGATTTTTGTGGCCTCAGATAAGTAATTCTTCTCTCTACTTACCTTTTGTAATACTGATATAGTAAAGAATTGTAAAGTCTTCATAATTTCATAAAGCATTGTACCTAAAATAGAGGCATAGAAGCCATATTGTGTTTTCTTTTGATCTAATATTGTAATTGCTTCAGTTAATAAATTGACAAATTTTTGATGTCATGGTTTTCTTTAGCATTGAGTTAAGTTAATATATTCAGCTAGTGATTTCTCTAGAATTCTTGCCCTCATTAACACGTTAAGTGCCCAGGCTATTTTATCTTGCTTACCGCTTGGCCCATTATATCAGATTTCACCGAAATGCTGGCGACTGGAGATCTGTTTAGGTTGCAATAAGGCTGAATGTTTATATATAGAATATATTTACTGTGTGAATATTATTTACCGCAATTTGTTCAATATATTATTTTAGAAATGCTTTATATTCAGTCAGTCGTCTGCGATTCTTGTTCCAGTGCAGAAAAAGATCTTACAAATTGTCAGGATGAAGAAATTCCATGTAGCAGTACTGCAAATACACCTCAAAAACCTCGTCACAAACTCCAAAAAAAACCTGGAGAATGCAAACAATGCTACGAAGACAATGTGGCACTATTTGGAAGAGAAATTGCCAGAAAGTTGACTAAACAAGTAACATTTTGTGAAACCTGCAGAGGACAACCATTTTTATGTTTACTGTGTTTCAATAAAACTCATTAAATTTTTTACTATTTTTTTTTGTATTCATGATATCATCTTGAAATTATTTAAAATTTATTAATAGAATCTAATTTTTTAAATTTTATATTGTCAGTTAACATACAATACCGCAGCCTGCATGAAAAGTATACTGTCAGTCACCGGTGACTGACTCGGTCCGAATGGAAAGTTCAGTGTCAGTCACCGGTGACTGACATGGCGCTTAACGTGTTAATCTAATGCTGTAGGTGGTAGAATGTGGGCAGTAGGCATCCTCAGTAGTATAATGAGGGTAAATTGCTAAATACTGTGAAATCTTATATAGGAAGAATCTTACCTTGGGAGGAATGGAATGGGACTAAAAAAGCAATTAGCTTTAATGTAAGGGTTGGGGGAAGGGCCTACCAGACATAGGGAACAGTAAGTGCCAAGGTTAAGAGGCAAACTCTGGAGAGATTATTGAGTGAAGAAGATACTGTTTCAAGAGTGCCTGAGATGTTCCTGAAGAGGTTAAGTCCTGAAGGTCTGGAATGCCGTGTGCAGGAATTAGCTTTTGACTAAAAGAAAGTAGTTGAAAGATTTGCAATAGAAGCATTCTAAGATTCGATTTAGACAGACAACTATTGTGCAAAAATCAGGCATGAAAAACAGTTTGGAGGAAACAATCTGAGAGACTAATGACTTGGACTGAGATAATGGCAAATGGGAGTGAAGAATATAACCAGAGGGATCATTAAGAGCTTGGTGATTTGGTTGACTAGATAAGGAAATAGAATACTTGACTCCCAAGTATGTTGTAACAGTTTGGAGGATGGTAATATCTTCATTGAGATTAGGAACATGGGAAGAGGAATACGTTAGGAAAGGAAGAAGGTTCTGTTTTGACCATATAGAATTTGAAGTGATTGTGAACCAACCAAGCAGAGGTATCTAGTAGGTAATTAGATACTTACTCATTTACATTGTTTCCAAGAGCATCTGTCTAACTGGCACTGTTATACATAGTGAAATAGCTTAAGCAGCAACAAGACCAACAAGGTTCCTGCTCCAATTTCCAGTGGAGGGAACAGACTATAAACAGCTTTACGAAAGTGGAAAGATAATATCCCGTGATATGTTCCACGAAGAAAATAAAAAAGGGTATTTGGATAAAGAATGGGAGAGAGCAGCAAGGTGTTTGTTGTTGGTCAGAAATAGCCTCATTGAGAAGGTAGCCTCTAACCTAAGACCTGAATGAGAATAAGGGCAGTATTTGAGACCAAAGGAATAGCAGAGCAATATCCTAAAATGAAGAGTTTGTTGTGTTTAGCAAGGAGGCCAGTGTGGCTGCAGTCTAGAGAGCAAAAAAAGGAGTGGTAGAACAGGAAATCTGCATCAGTGGTAAGTATACATGCTCTAGAAGTCATCAAAGGGTTTTAAGGAACAGAGTAACCTGGAGAGTAGGAGGAAAGATAAACTGAATGGGTTAAAGATACATTTTGTTGGTAATCAATCAAACATGAATCCCGGAAAGAGAAGAATCAAGAATAATTCCAAGGGTTGAGACATGGTTCTCTAGGCCAGCACTGTCCAATATAAATATAACAAGCCAATTTTAAAACACTAAATATTTTTAAATGTTTTACATTCTTCTTATTACTATGTGTTTGAAATCTGGTATAGATTTTACACTGACAGCATATTTCAGTAGTTGATTTCATAAGGTTTACAGTTGAACAAATAGAGTCACATAGTCAAGTCATTCCAAAAATGCTTAAAATATCTGCAGTAATTATGTACCAGATTTTTAAATATAATTTTGAAGTTAAGATTAAAATTTTAATTCCTAAATTAGTCATATTTCAAGTACTAAATAGCAACATGTGACTAATTGCTGCTATGTTGGACAGTTTAGTGGAATAGAGCGTACCAGTAGTGGACAATCAGACCGAAAGTTGTGTAGAATCAGCCTGGAAGGCCTTGCATGCCATATTAAAGCATTGGGAATTTATCATCAAGACAGGGCAAAAGTGGGTGGTTTTTAGCTAGGTAGGGACAGTGTTGTGTTTGAGGCTAGAAAAAGGCGACTACGTGGCCAACTAAATGGTGATTTGGGACTAGAGCAACCTCTCAGTTGAGCCCACATTTCAGGCACTGGCCTCTGCCCTTCAGATACTTATCAGTTTTCTAGAGAAGTACCACCAAAAATCTAGTTCACCGTCCTGTGCCAGTCTACAAAACTTTTGTTATTGGTACATAACAAGGCATTTACAGAAATTAAAAGAATTTAGAGACTTTAATAGCAACTTGACACTATGTGTCTGTGGTATAATAAAAATTTTGGTCTTATATTGTGTATGTCTGTTTTCTTTCTTGTTACCCTTTTCTAGTTATTTTTATATTCTATACAATTTCTATGACCTTTCACTGCAGATAATTTTTGGAGCATTGCTATAGAGGCACTCAAGCAAGACAAAGTAGAAGGACCAAAGTTCCCAGAATACTTATCTGAATCCAAATGCCATTTTTTACTTTCTAATGAGAACCAGAATGGCTAGGAGAGGAATGAACATCTGCTTAGTTTCTCCTTGCATATAGGAATGGAAGGCTACATGGAAATAACCAAACAATAGCCACCATTTATTAAGTGTTTCCTGTGTGCTAGCCACTGTGCAAAACCTGTTCCATATATTGTCTCAATCCTCACAAGTCTATACAATATATATCATTAGCCTCATTTTTCCAACAAGGAAACAGGTCAAATGACTTGCCTAAAATCATGAAGCTAGTAAACGTTAGCAACAGGATTCCAATATAGGTCCCGTTCCAAAGCTATTGTCCTTATTTACTTTTCTGGCATTATACCCCAACAAATTCCCTGGCATGTTTTACAAATTGAAAGCAAGAACCCACACCAGCAAAAAAAGATAACCGACTGTTGCATTTTCTCGCTTTATTGCAGTGGTTTAGATCCGAATCCACAGTATCTCCAAGGTATACCTACATTTCTCCCAGAGGATTCATTGATGAATTTGGGACCACAGTAAAGGGAGTTACTGGTATTCTTACAGCATCAAGCAAATGCATTTATTTCTACACTAGAAGTATGTCTGCTTTGCTACAATCTAGAATTTATTGACTCCCCGGTGTAAAATGAATGAGTCCTCACAAAAGAAATTATCCAGATGATCAATTATCTAAATGCTCATCTTTTTTAATCATTAGAGAAATATATATTAAGATCACAATGAGATACTGCTGCACACTCACAAAAATGGCTAACAGAAAATGCCAAGTGTTGGCCAAGAGTTGGAACAATTGAAACTACATTGCTGGTGGGGAAATTTATTGGTATAGCCACTTTGGAAAAGTCAAAGCTCAAAAACCAGGCAAAACCAAACTAGATTTGGGAATATATGTTTAGATAGTAAAAATTATAAAGAAAAAAAAAAAAAAGAAATGGTTAGCTTGGGGAGGACGGAGCAATGCTTGGGAGGGTATAAGGGGACTTCTGGGGGGTGCTCCAGTATTTCTGTTTCTTGACCTGAGTAGGAGTTACTTGGGTGCTTGTGATTCACTGAGCTGTAGGTTTGGGGGTAGGTGTACCTTTCAGTATGTATATTATATATTTCATGGTTTTAAAAAATTTGCTGCAGTTAACAAGTTAGAAAAAAATTTCCTGGGCAGTGCTGGATACATGTTACCAACTGTTAACCTTGCTGACTGAGCCAGTCTTTCTATATATGCATTATAAATGTGAAAGATAGGTAGACCTGAATTCTGGGTGTGGTGAAGAAGAGGAGAGACATACAAGAATTACTGCTGAACTTCAGGTGGTGTGGGAAGGGAAAAGTGCATGGCAGCTGGGTGAGGAGCCTCAATTTCAAGACTTACCTGGTTAGTCTAGATTCTCACCACTGTAGGCACACAAACTGGGCATATCCTAATTGGCTTTAATTTCATTTTTTTCACCTGTGGTAGGGTGTTTAATAGAACTGACATGTTTTTGTTTATAACTTTGTATACTATAAAATGTCATATAAAATTTTATACCTGTCTGATTCAATAGGGTAGGAAAGGAGGGAGGAATAAAGCTTGGATGAAATTTTGAGCCTGAGCGATGGAGGTAATAGTGATAGCACAAAAAATAAATAAATAAATAAGAAAACCAAGAGAAGGAGAAGCATATTTGAATAAAGGTGACATTCTATTTTCTACATGTTGAGTTTAAGATCATGCCCAGAACATCAAGGTGGAATTATTAAACATACACAACATAAGGTTTGGCACTGTGAAAAAAGTTCAGAATCAGTGATAGATAAGGGAAATAATTAAATTCGTGGAAGCAAATGAGGTCATTGGGAGAGAATATAGAAAAATCGAGAATGCTGAGGAGAGTGAAATAAAGAAGGGGTGGTGGGGTGGTGGATCAGCATTCACTGAGCACCTATTAAACTGTGCCAGCTGCTCTACATTTATCATCTCATTTCTTCCCCTCAAATTCCAATGCAGCTAATTTAGCCTTGTTTGGCTGACTGACTGTAGACTCAAAGCAAGACAAGAGCCAGCATTTAAAATCAGCTTGACTATACAGTACACTACACTATTCCTAAAGAACCAGGAATCTCTTGACAGAGCCCATAGGGAAAATTTATGTCAAGGAAAGATAAACCCTGAGGAAAAAAACAGGATTTTTGTGATTTGTGAGCAAGGGGTTCCTGGGACATGTAGCAGTACCTGCACTCCTATTTGTTGTTCTTCTATGAGTGTGGGTAACCCAGACAAACATTTGTTTTCTAGACCTCCGGCACTAAGAAAGTCAAGATGGCAACTGTAAAAAGTTGTATAATGAAAACAAAGCCTAGCTAGATACTGTTGCTGCCATTTTGAATCTGAAGGTTTGAAAGAGAGGAATAACTAAATTTATGTGATTCAATGTTTGCTGCTTTGTGTATTGCCTAGAGCCACCTTGAGTATCACCACTGGTGTGAGTCCTTCACATTGGGAAGCACTGGAATGTTACATGAGGGCTATCTAGAAAAAATCTAGCTATAAAATGCCTCTATTTTTCATATTATATGGCTGGATACTTTCTGGACAACCCTTGTATAATGGTGTTCATTGTTTACAGTGCAGTTTCAGTCACGTGAAATTCTGGGTGAAAAGATCAAGATGGCTTTGCCAGCCAAGGTCATTGCAACTTAGAATCAAAGATAATTTTTGCTGCTGATGAACACATTCCTTTTGGAAAGCAGGCGTATCTTCTCAAAAGTTAGAGTAATCCAATGTAATCATAAAGGAAGATTTTTTTTCTATTAGGTTTATTAAAACTTCATTTACTATTAGAATAGCATTTTATCACTAAAGAAAAGTAAAAGAAAAATGTTCTACCATGATACAATTACTACTTTCTTCCTGCATGTTTTTAGATTTACAGTTGAATAATGTGTGCATTTTTGGCAGGTTACCACTGAAGAATTTTAAATTGATTGAAAGAGCATGCTGTTGTCTTCTTTGTCTACCCACTCTGAGTTCTAGAGAAGATCTCCAGTAAGCACGTGAAATTCTTTGGCAAAGTTACTGATTTCAGAATTCTCCAGAGGCACTGAAAACCTGTATTTCCCAAAATTGGTTAGGCCCAGCCACTTTCCTCAACCTTATATTTTACTCCCCACAGTTAAGGTTGCATTTGCACAACCTAATTTTTCTTGGTCTATTTTAAGACAGTGAACATTTAATAATTGTTGATTAGTGATAGCTCCCAGCCAGATTTTTTTTTAATTGCTTGAATAGATTATCTATTGGTGAAAAAAACTTTTTAAACATTAACTGTCTTCCATCCACATCGTTCCCACTCCTGTTGTAACCTCTATAATTTTCTTGTGTATTCTTTCAGAGTTTTTTTCGTACTTGTACACATAAGAATAAACATGGGGAAAGCCGGGATGGCTCAGCAGGTTAAGCGCTCGCTTTGAAGCCCTGAGGACCAAGGATCAAATCCCGACTCCGGCCCAGGAGGACCCACATGCTGAACTGGGGATTTCCCACAGTTCAGTTCACTCTCTGTCTCTCTCTCTCTCTCTCTCTGTCTCTCTCTCTCTCTCTCTCTCTCTCTCTGTCTCTCTCTCTCTCTCTCTCTCTGTCAAAAATAAAAGAAAGAAAGAATAAATATGCTTATTTTTCTCCATTTTTATACAGCAGGAAGGACACCATATATACTCTTCTGTACTTTGCACCTGAGACATGTTGGTCCTTTTCATATAAACAGCATAAACATCATTTTTTCTTACCTTTGCAGATTACTTAATCATTATTCAGTTGAGGGACAGTGAGTTTATAATCTTTTGTATTTTAATTTCTGCTTAGATAAATATCTTTGAACATAGATCTTTTTTTAAATGTGTCTCATCTCAATCCCCAGAATGGAATTGCTCAGCAAAAGGGCATAAAGGTATATGCATTTTTAGTTTTGATAGGAACTGCCATATTGCCCTCTATGTACCAAATGTTTCTCCATTGCATTGCTGATAGACTAGAGTTACCAAATTTTTGGATCTTTCCCTTTCAAAGGGCAGATTATTTCAAGCCCTACCTAATATTTTTTGGACCAATAACAAAATCATTTGATTAAATTGGGAGAAGTGGAGTTTGGTTTACAGAATTTGTTCAGGATATAGAAATTCTTTGCTGCAGCTGCACACCCACAACTAGAAAACCATGGTTGCTTATGCAGTGGAGGCAGCCAGCAAACCTGGAAAGGGGCCAGGGATGACTACAAACAGCTCCACCTACACTTTTTCCCCCCATTTTTGGCAAATTTGCAAGCTAAGCAAAATTAAAAAGATCCTTCAGCCTTTGTTTGAATTGCAGAGAATCAGCCTGGTAAGAGGAAGGAAATTATTCATTTCATGAAAAATTTTCCTGTGGTAGGACTCGAAAATTATTTTTATGTAATTTTATATTGGTGCAGAGGTAACACAGGGAGAGTAGAAGTAGAAATACTAGGTAATGAGTTCCACCAGCAAAGGAGTTACATTAATGTGTGAAGAAGATTTCCAGCAATGATGATCTCAGATAGTTGAAGCCAAAGGAACTTAGGAAGAGGTAGAGAATTAAATGTGTCATGTAGGTAGCTTATTGACTTTTCAGACTTTTTAATCATTTTATAAATTTATAGGTTTGTTATGAACTAAATGTTTGTGTCTCCCTAAAACTCTTAATGTGATAGCATTTGGAATGGGGCCTTTGCAAGTTAAGTACAGTTAAATTATGTCATAAGGGTGGTACCTAATCCCTCATAATGGTATTAGTGGCCTTATAAGAAGAGAAAGAGATTTCTCGGTTTCAACACAGAGGAAAAGCCTTATGAGGACATAGTGAAGAGGCCATCTGCAAGCCAAGAAGAGAGCTCTCACCAGGAACCAAATCAGCCCACCTCTTGATCTTGGACTTCCTAGCCTCTGGAGCTGTGAGGAATGAATTTCTGTTGTTTAAACCAGTCAGTCTGGTAGTTTGTTATGGCAGCCTGAGTTGACTAAGACAGTGTATCTAGTCTTCCACAGATTCATGAAGTTCTTCCCCACCCTCCCAAAAAAATTTGTCATAAATGTTAATAATGTCCTATCTTTCTTCAGATTAACTGCAACCAACATCTGTCATTTCTGCACAATTTGGAAACTGACTTCTTTAGGCATGGCGGGTGACTATTGGGAAATCTATCAATTCGTTTAGTGTTCCCTATATCTTAATTTGCACCTGGAGAGTGGCTTGGAAGTAAGATTCCTATCTCTTTAGTTAAAATAAGTGGTATATAAATGGAAGTGAAAATTTATTCACTTAATGGGCTATAAGTTAGTGTCATACACTGGTGATATTTAAGTGAGAAGGTATGATATTTGGGACTTGGTTCAAAATAATTGGAGTTGACGGTGTAAATTGTTGGCTGTGTCAAGGAAACAAGTACTGGGTATGATCATTTTAGAAGCTGGGCGTCCTTTATATTCTACTTAATATATATGTGAAATTTTCTATGCTAAAATGATTGTTTAAATAATTTCTGATTGTGTATAGCTAATGACTATAGTTATACTTTCTTGTCTTACCATTCGTTACTCTGAATTATTCTGATATTGACTAAAGTTTATATAAAGAATCTTCATGGGATACTGGGATAGCTCAGTGGTTGAGCACTTGCCTCACAATTGCGAAGTCCAGGGTTCCGTTCCCATCCCCTACCCATGCAATCCCAGTCATTTAATAATCTATTTGTCAAAAGCTTACAGGTAAGAATTCCATGATACTGTGTAATTTACTCTCACTGGGAAAGAATTACAATTTTTTGAAAAGTAGTTTGCCACCCCAAAATATGTCTTTTGGGATATTATTTTAAACTGAGTATTTTCAATAAATGAAAGACTCAGGAAAAACCTTCGATCTTCCCTCTAACTGCCTAAAAGAATTTAGATACAGGACCTGCTCCAGGAAGGGAGCTATAATAATATCATAGATGACTGTGGTTTAATATGAATTAAGTGATAGGAAAGCACCTAGCAGGACCCATTTGATCAAAGTCCTCTCTGTATTTCATTGTTAAAGATGGCCCAGCAAGCACCACACATTTGCTTTTCGATCTCTGAATTGCCTTCCTGCCCTTTGAAGTGCTAAAACACACTTTTTAGTTCCAGAATGACTTATAAATCTTAACTACTTAATCTGTTCTTGGGACGCATATTCTTAAGAGAACCCCTGCATGTACACATGTAATAAATTTGGTTATTTTCTTCTATTGACAAAAAAAGAATCTTCAACTTAAATGTCTTACCAACAATGAAAATTAAAATGCTGGGCATTAGTGCACATCAGACTTCTTACCATGCATTTATTTAGTAGCTACTACAATGCTTTCACAAAGATTTTCTCATTTAATCTCTGCAAAGGGGGAGCCAGGATGGCTCTGTGGGTTGAGCGCTCGCATTGTAGCCCCAGGGTCCAAGGATTGGGTCCTGGTCCCAGTCTCGGCCCTGGCCTCAGTCTCGGCCCTGGCCTTGGCCCGTGTGGACCCATATGCTGAACTGGAATGTGCTTCCCACTCCAGTTTGGCTCCTGCTGGGGCAAGCTTCCCATGTGGGAGGCCCCTGGTTCGGCTCCTGCCTGGAGTGTGCCTCTCATGTGGGAGGCCCCCGGTTCACAGGGGCACACCTCCCATGTGGGATGCCCCCTGCCTGATTCCCGCCCTGTGTGGTCCTGCACCCACCTGTGGAATGAAACTATGTTGAAAACTGATGACATACGACTATAGAGACTGCTCTGGGCCTACACCCCTTTCTCTGTCTCTGTCAAAAACAATAAACATAAATCTTAAAGAATCTCTGCAAAGGTAAGTGTTATCCCCCTTTTACAAATGAAAAAAAAAATGCAGATTTAGTTTAATACGCAGATATAAAATAACAAAGTTAGGATTTTTGGTCCCATTTGGTCCACTTCCTACATTTTTTATTTTATTTATACTGACTACCCTTTCTTCCATACTGTTTCCCTTGAGAAGTGAAAGCCTGGCATAACAGGTAGAATAGACTCATATGAAAATCTGAAAGATTTCTGGGGACTTTGTCCTTTTCCATTTAGGCAGCTAGAGTCCCAGAGCAGGAGTTAAAGGTCTACTGTACCATGAAAACCATGGAACAGTAAACTAATATAATTCTAGACCTAACTCACCAAGCTTCAGAATTCTCTCCAAGAATTCATTTGATTGTGGTTATATATACATTGGTGTCAGTTACTGTTCAAGATACTGAACTAACATTCTCACTCTCAGAACATAAACTAAGCTCAAATTTGAATGTACTATGCTAAATGAAATAAGCCTAAGACAAAGCTCTAAAAATAAAAAACCCAACAGTGGATGGTTGTTGCCAAGGGTGAAGTAAGAAGGTGTAGTGGTAATGAGAGCAAGGTGAAGGTGTGAAAGTATAAATTTCCAGTTATATAATGGATAAGTTCCTGGTGATTCAATGTACAGCATGGTGACTGTAGTTAAAAATATTTTATTGAATTTGAAACTTGCTAAGAGAGTAGATCTTAAAAGTCCTTACCACAAAAAAATAAAATAAAACTATGTGAGGTGATGGATGTATTAACTAACCTTATATGATAGTCATTTCACAATATATCCATAAATCAAATCATGTTGTGCATCTTAAATACATACATTACATGCCAATTATAATTGTCTCAATAAAGCTGGGGGGTGGGAGGGAAGCTCAGTTTTAACACACTTCGCTCTATCCTTTTCCTCCTGAATCCCCACTCCACCTGGTCGATGTATAGCCCCTCAACTCAGCCATGCCAAAGCAGCTATGAAAATAGAGTAAGTTAGAAACATCTCCCAACTAACCCTGAGCAGCTGGCCTGACAGCCATTGCTTTCTCCCTTCTCTTTCGAAGGACATGTCAGGATTGCAATTTGAGGGAGCTTAGGACAACCCCCTATGCCAATCCAGTTGTAACAATGGAGCTTTAAGAATACTTATGTATAGTATGACAGGGTTTAACAAAAGTTCCACCCTCAAGTGTGTGGAGGGAAGAGACCACATTTTGTAAACCCTTGTGAATAAAGAAAGACTTAAATCCAAGAAATGGTCACCTATTGAGGCTCCATGCTATGCTCTCCCTTCTCCTAGATTTGTGTATTTCCAGGTCAGAGAAAGTTCACATGGCAGAGTTAATAAGAGCACAAACTTCCGTTTTATCCACAGAGATGTCCTGTGGTCAGTCAAAAGCACTAAAGAAGCTATACCATGTTGTATGCTCGAAACTCTCAATTTAGAGTAAGAGAACAACTACAAATTTGAAAATACCTCTGCCCAACCTCCAGTGAAGGCATTTAGTAAGATGGAAAGTTAAGGGCTGTCCTTTCTCCTAGTTAAACCACCTCTCCCTGGCATCAGGTAAACAATAGGTGGAGTACTATATTATTTAGTAAAAAATTAAGCCCAAAGTCTTAGTTTAAATTTAGATCTTAGTTTTTCACATATACTGAAAACTGATTTTTCTCTCATTTGCACACATGCATACCAGGCCTAAAAGAAAGTACTTAGAATTCCCACATCCCCTTAAATTCTTCAAATGAAACTCATTTTGCTTTCCCTCACAAATAGTCCAGGCTGAAAACTTCCTTCATTGTTTTTGTGTTGTTGTTGTTGTTCATATTTTACCTTATAATCATAAACTTAATCTGCAATCCAGCTAGACTGGGAAGACTGCAATGAGAGCACAAGGATTATAGGATATAGTGAGCAGATGAGGAATGATCTGGAGGTTAAGATAAGACAGATCACATTTATTGGAGTGGTCCACAGTCAGCAATGGTGAGCTTGGTCCTGCCATTCCTGGACATGAATGCTCCATGGCTTTCAAAATATTCATGCCCTCTTCCACCTTGCTAAGACCACACATTTGCCATCCAGCCACTCGGTCTTGGCAGCAGTATATATACCAGGTAAATGATGTCACTATTCATGTTTGGTCCAGCATTTGCCATGGATAACATGTCAGGACCCACCTGTGTGCTTCTAGATGGAATTCACCAAGTTTCTCCCCACAGATGGACTCGCTGCCAGTGCCATTACAGTGTGTGATGTCACCACCCTGGCGCATCAACCCTGGAATACTTCTGTGAAAGTGGAAACTTTTGTAATCAAATCTTTTCTCCCCAGTTCTCAGAGAGTTTTCTGGCTGTCTTTGGAACGTGTCTGCAAACAGCCAGAAGGAAATGTGGCCCAAGTACTTGCTGTGGGTAGTGATGTGTCCAAGAACACAGTGGGGTTGGCCTTGGCTGGGTAGTGGCAGCAAGAGTCTGCAAAGTCAATTTTTTTTCATTCGTTAGGCCAAATTGCTTGTCTTCTCTGGAAAGAAATCTTTCCTTTTTTTCTTTTCTTTTTTAAATTTATACCTTTATTTCCATAAGTAAGGACTCTAATCTAAATAAGGCTTTGTCACTTTTCTTTCAGATTACTGAGTATTATTGTCCGGTTTGAACTTAACCTTTCCTTCCTGCCACCAGGCTGTCCTGCCTACCACTGTGATCTTCCTCAAATATTGCTTTCATCTTGAGACTCCTCTGAGCATTACCCTACAGGGTATCTAGGTAGACATCTAGGCTCATCCTTGATCTGGCCCTGGCTGGCCCTGGTTTTGGACAGTCCTGCAGTGAAGGATGACAGTGTTTGAAAACACCTAGTATAGTTCCTAACACATAGCAGGCACTGTTAGATTTATTTTCCTCCTTACTAAGTTTCATTACTGCCAAAGACTAATGGTCATATCTGCATCATAGATGATTATCCCTTCAAGAAAGGTATTTACTCCAATATTCTGCCTCTCCAAAGCTATCAAACATGAACAAATTCAAATTCTACCTTAACATATAAAAACAGTCTTGAAAGTCACAAAAGTAGGAACAAATAGAAAGTCATACCTTGTTCTTGGTTAAGAAATTCAGTATTATAAAACTATTGTTTAACATGTCAAAAGTATTAACAAGTGGGGATGCCAGGATGGCTCAGAGGGTTGAGCACTCATCTTGCAGCCCTGGGGTCCAAGGATCAAGTCCCGCCCAGGCCCGTACAGACCCATATGCTGAACCTTCCACGGTGGAGGCCCACAGTTCAGTTCCCACCGGGGCGAGCTTACCATATGGGAGGCCCCAGGCCCAGTTCCTGCCCTGTGTAGCCCTGCGCCCACCTGTGTGTAATGAAGCTATGTCGAAAACTAATGATGTACAACTATGGAGACTGCTAAGGGCCCTTCCCCTTCTGTCTGTCTCTCTGTCAAAACAATAAATCTTCAACAACAACAACAAAAAAAATACTGTTTTTTGGAGACCAAAGGAAATGAGAGAGGAGAGTTAGCCAAGCTGATTCTAATACTCATGAAAAAATAAAAAATAAACAAACAGAAATGGCCAGAAAACCTTGACAAAGGAGAGCAATAAGGAAAGACTAGTATCTGCTAAGTATCAGTCAGATTGTAAGGCCTCTGTAAGAGCAATAATCTATACTCCTAACCTAAACACCTCTAAATACCAGCACATTGGGGATTAGGCTTCAACATACGAATTGTAGGAGGACGTAAACATTCAGTCGATAGCATCAAATTTCTCTCTATAGAGTACCGTGGGGTGGGGGGTAGGGGGAGGATCTAAAAGTAATGATAGGGAAATATCTTCAGCTTAATATAAACTTAATATATCATTAAATTTAAAAAGGAAGGTGCAGAAGGGGTACCGAGTGCTACCTTTCAATAAAGAGAGATATATGTATGCATTTGCTCATATCTGTATAAGGATCCTTGAGATACTAATAAAAGTGATTACCCATAAAGATAAGCCCATGGGAACAGGATTTTTTAGTGTACATCTTTTGTTATTGCTTTGTTATTCAGCCACATGAATTAAATGTATTTCATTCATATATATATATATATATATATATATATATATATACACACACACACACATATGTATGTATACAAAGGCTGTCCAGAGAGTATCCAGCCTTGTAACCATTCTCATTACATTGACAATGTCTTGATTTTTTCCAGACAGCCCTTTTATTTTAAATATATATATACATACACACACACACACACACACACATACAACATATATTCATATATGTATACACACATACGCAAAGGCTTTCCCCATCTATGAATAGAAACAAAAAGAGCGAGGAAGTCCTTCAGAGATCACCGAAAAGAGTCCTCATTTTAAATGCGAGAAATTGAAGGACTGTAAGGGAGAAATACTCTGCGTGAGGTAGCGTGACTAGTTTGTTGCAGAACTAGAATACAGCCCTTGATAAGTACACTCTTCTCTCAGTCTCTTGATGGGTGCTCTAGGTCTATGAGGCCTACTCTAGCCCATGCTGATCTCCCTTTTGACTAACTGATGTCTTACTTTGTTTGCTGATTAGTTCATATGCCTTAATTTCATCTTAAATATTTACATCTTCAAATATATTCCGCTGTGTATTTTATAGCACTTCACACAGTATTTGCCCTATACCTGCTTTGTTCATTTACTTAACAATTTACTGAATGCTTATTACATAATTATCAGGCATACTGCTAAGTCTTGTGAATATATAGCTGTCTGCTAAATACTGGAAGTGGAAATAGAAGTTTTAATCCTTGTTCTACGCATTGAAATAAAGGCCATAAAACCTTTAATTCATTCACCTACTTATGTGAAGCCATGTCTAAAGTTATTTTCTTTTTTTTTAAACTGAACTGTGGGCACACCCCAGTTCATCATGTGGGTCTGCCTGGGCCGGAGCCAGGATTCAATCCTCGGTCCTCAGGGTTTCAAAGGGAGCGCTTAACCCGCTGAGCCATCCCGGCTTTCCCTAAAGTTACTTTCTTAATGATTTTTCTGGGGTAGTGCCTAAGCAGCATGTGACATGAATCCTGCTGCTCAGGTATAGATTGTAGATGGACAAAACTAGTGATTACCCAGCTCAGTGTTAGGCCTGCCTGCTGTTGATAACCCATAGATTCCCTTCTATCCTACTTCTGGGATGGGATCACTCTGGGTTTTCCAGAACCTTCTAGAAAAGACTCTCCCCTGGAATCCTGACTGCTATTTCTATGAACAGCCTGCCCTATGCCAGACTGTCAGTGTCTCAAAGGCAGAAACCATTTTTCTTAGTATTTCTAGCACATGTTACAGTGCCTAGCATACTTTTAATGTTAGTTGAACTTAACCAAACAAATCTAGGGCTATGCACACACAATATTTAAGATACAAACGTGTCTCCTCTAATGTGTTTCCAAATAGAGTGAGTTTCTCTTGATTTCCAATCTGTTTTAACGTTTCTGATTCCCAGCTATAAATCCTGTAGCCTCCATTCTCTTTTCCCACAACCATAATTATCATCTCTCCTCTATTCTTTCTGGAAACATTCCCTAACTTAAGTCTACTGGAAAACAGGCATTTCCCTGGTGCTCAAGATAAAATTTGGCAAGTTGGTATTTCTCAAAGATTTCCTCCAAACAAAGTTTTGTACAAGCCTGACCCTTTGTCCTGGCAAGTTATATTTCCCTTAGTTTCAAGGATTTCTCCAGTCATTTCTCAAGAAACCTTCTGAGTATATTTACTTATTTATATTGCACAATGAGGTGGAAAAGAGCTTGTATTGAGAGTCTTACATATCTGCTTTCAAATCTTGGTTCTGTCATTCATCAGCTCCATGATATTGAATAAGTCACTACAGCACTCTGAGCCTTGTTTTCCTTATTTGTAAATTTAGAATAATACTATTTATCTTATAATGTCAATATGGTGATTTAGAGATAAAACATGTGAAAATCCCTGACGTGTAGTAACCGCTCTAAACACATACCCCTCATTTTTCATAAAGTGTTTTACAAATTAATGAAGAAACAAATGAACAACTTTTCCAAGCAGCAATACTTACCTTATTTAAAGAAACCTGTACTACCACTTTCTGAAGATGGGAAAACCAGGTCTCTGAGTAGCGCTCGCCTTGGCCTGTCTCTAGCTTTGGAACGCTGTGCTTTTGAGGTGTGTCACAGTGTGTTCTGCTCAAAAGCAAGTCTAGTGCCAAAGATGTTAATAGATAAGGTTCCCTCTTACTAGGCTCCATAAGGTCCCCAGATATGATAAGGCAGAGTCTCTGGCCTTTAGGTAATGACCACCTACCAGAGAATATGAGATATTTATATAAATAACAATTACATATGGTAGAAAGTGTTATAACATAGAGATATACAGAGAAAATGCTATGGCAACTTAATAAAGAAAAATTACTTGCAGTTGGAAGATAAAAAAATGGGTTTATTCATTCAGTCATTAGAGATTTATCATAGATGTGTCAGTGTGAGGCATTAGACTAGACACTGAAGATCCAAACATTTATATTAATTAATTAATTTTTTAAAAATATTTATTTTTAATTGTTTTTTTTAACACAGAGAGAGAAAGAACTGAACTGGGGGAGCTCCCAGTTCAGCACATGGTTCCGCAAGGGCCAGGGCCGGGATTCGATCCTCGGTCCCCAGCGCTGCAAAGTGAGCGCTTAACCCACTCAGCCATCCCGGCTTCCCTTATATTTATTTGCTATTCAGCTTAGTAACTAAAGAAAGTTACAGAAAATAAAAACAATTACAGTACTATGTAGTAGGAACTGCTTTGTAGTGGTTATTTTCAATGAGCTTTGGAAGTAGAGATCTAGAGTAATTAACTCGGTTTATAGACAGAATAAAGAGGAAATTATGTTTGAGCTGAGTTTTGTTATTTTTCTTTTTTTTTTTTGTTTGACAGAGAGAAGGGGGAGGGCCCAGAGCAGTCTTCATAGTTGACAACATTAGATTTCCACATGGTTTCACTCCACAGGTAGGCATGGGGCTGTGCAGGGCAGGAACTGGGCCAGGAGCCTCCCTCATAGGTACCGGCAAAAACTGAACTCAGGGCACACCCCATTCAGCATACGGGTCTAAGTGAGCGGAGGCCAGAATTCAATCCCTAGTCTCCAAAGCAAGCGCTTAACCTGCTGAGCCATCCCAGCTTCCCCTTGAGCTGGTTCTTGAAGGATGAAGAGGATTTTACCAGATAGAAAAGATGGGAAAGAGTATTTATTAGTTGACCTTTTATCTTGAAAGAAGTTAGACATTCAGAAGTATAAAGTATCTAGAACTGTATCAACAAAGGCAGAAAACTGCACCATCAAAGGTATGAAAATCAGAAGAAAGCATGAAGTGAAATAGTTCATACTGTAGAATGGGTGAGTAAAAATAGTAAATGAATTTGATCCCATTTGTGATGGGGTTAAAGACAATGGAAAAACTACTGAAGATCTTCAAACTCGGGTGTGATAAGGTTCAAACTTTGAATTAAGAGGACTAATCTAGTTTTATACAAGATAGGTTGGATAAGGGCACCCTAGAAGCAATGAGGGCAATTAGGATACCATTAAAATAGTTAGGTAAGAGGTAGTGAAATCATGTAGAAAATGGCAAGTGGAATGAAAGGAAAAGGCCAAATGAAAGAAGTTTTACAGACATGGGTTTATAGTTATTGGCAACTTGAGTGTCTGAGAAAATGGATACCATTAACAAAAACGAGCATTAAAAAATAAGGCTTGGGGGAGGTGAAAATGTTTAGTTTGGAAACGGTATGTTTGAGAATCTTCAAGAGAATAATCTCCATAGACTTCTAGAAACAATAGACAAGATGGGACAAGTAGTTAAGGAGAAATGGGAAGTGAGAACGTAGAGGCAGCAAAGGTGACTATTTTTATGTGAACTTTGACAATGAAGGAAAAGAAGTATATGAGGAAAGAGGCTGAGGGTTTCCATTATATGATGAAGGGGGGAGAATGCGCTGTAGGAGGTGAAAGGTAAAATGAAGAGCAGATTAAAAAGCAAAGGTGAAAGAGGAGAGGCTATATGATGGAGCAAGTTCATGGTATCAGAAGTATTAGGAAAGGGAAATATAAGATACTTCCAGATGTAATACAAGGAACTTCTAGGCCTTAGAGATAAAGAATCTCAGATTTTACTTCAGATGACCATTTTTTTGTTGTTGTTTTTTACTGTGTGGGAAAAATCACCATGCGGTATTTTTTCCCCTGTCCCTTGGCAATTAAATCAATTTCTGACTACTTTGCAACATGGCCTACTTAGTAAGAGAGACACTTTGCTGAAGTAGAGTGGGAGTTGTGTAACTGCTTTCCCTAGTATTCTGCTGCAGAGAGCTGATTGTCCAACTACCTCAAATTTAATATCACAGTACACTGTGACTGGCTCTTAAAATAGCTTTTCAATTTGGATAGATGTTGATTTTCAAAACTTTCCCAATTTGGACATTTTAAAAGTCAGGAGTAAATCAATAAAGCCTCCAGAAGAAAACAATACTTTTATAATTTTAGGATAGGTAAAGATTTCTTAAACAGGGCACAAAAAACACTAACATGAAGGGGGGAAAATGTGACAAATTAGGACAATTGAATATAAGTTTTTGTTCACCAAAAGTCACCAATTAGACAATAAAAAGACAAGACAGAGTGAAAGAAGATAGTCTTAATATGTAGATAAAAAGATGCATACCAAAAATATATAAAGAATTTCTACAAGTCAATAAGAAAAAGACAGCCTAATATTAAGTGGACAAATAATTTGAACAGGCAATTCGCGAAAGAGACTATCCAAAGGAACAACTAATATTTTAAAAGATATTCCACTTCTTTAGTCATCAATGAAATGTATATTAAAACCACAAAAAGATATCATTTAAGCTATCAAAATGGCTAAGATGAAAAGAACAGAAAATATTAATAGTTGATAAGGATTTGGCACAACTAGAACTCTCATACACAGCTAGTGGGTGTATAAATTGGTACAACCAACTTGGAAAACTAGTTGTATCTACTAAAGCTGAACAAATGTGTATCCTGTGACCCAGTAATTCTAATCCTAAATATATACTTACCAGAAACAACTCAGTTCAATCCAAATCCTACAATAGAATGAATGAATAAATGTAGCATATTCATACAATGTAATACTGCTCTGCAGTGAGAATGAATGAACCACAACTACATACAAAAATATGCATGAATTATACAACACAATGAGCAGAAGAAGCCAGAGACAAAAGAGTTCATACTGTATGATTGATTCCACTTACGTAGAGTTCCAAAACAAGCAAAGATAATCTATTCTGTTAGAGGCTACCCTTGGTATGTGTGAGAAAGGAATATAACATAGCAACTAGAAGTGGGAGCCAAGGAATTTTTGAGGTACAGGTAATGTTATCTTTCTTGACCTGAGAGTAGTTACAGTTATATTCAATTTGTAAAGATTCATTGATATGTGCATTCATGGTTTGTCCATATTTCTATATGGATGTTATACTTCAAAAAAAATGTTTTTAGTCAGAGATCGCAAGCCTGTCAACCTTGAACACATAATAAGTTTAAATTAAGACAAGATCAGGATTGTGATTTATCATTTTCCCTCTGATATACCTGTTTATTAAATTATCAATGCTTCTCATTAGTTTCTATCTTTCAAATCTCTTAACTACCCAATTCTCTACATCTTGAGACATTTTAATGCTCTCCACACAAGAGAATATTACACTAACTTCTGTGCTTTTTGGTCTGTGCTTTTGTACTATAGAGCACTGGGTATCTTCCTTAAAATCCAAACACTTGTTTGCTCAAGTAAACAGATGGATATAATATCCATTTAGTTTTGAGTTTACAAGCATAAAGTCTAGCACTACTATAACTGTGGAAATCCTCTTTCATCAGTATCTTGGTGCCTCTTTTTGTCAAATTCTAGTCTTCTGGTCTCCTTGAGGACATTTGGATATTAACATCAAGTTCAAGAGGAAATAATCAGGAATTTCTTGTTTTGGGCAGCTTCCTTATTTATAGGTTATTCATCATTCCAGAGAGACAACTATACAACAAAAATACTTTCAATATGGACATCTGGGTACTAGATGGGGTGAAAATGAACCATGAACTACGCTTTAAAGAGTAAAAATAAGTTTACTATCATGGATTCCTGATTTTAAAAATAATACATTGCTGGTTCAGAGGGCATGCACGTTTTTGTTGTTACTGCATTTTCCCCAAAACGTGATTTGAAGAGGAAAGACATTCTCAATAATTTCCCATTTTCTAACCAAGGAATATGATATATCTCCTGGTTTTTTTTGTGTAAAGTTTTAAAGATTTCTTATTTAGAAAGGAGTCTAGAAGGAAAGACTGCCATATCTACAATGTATATAGTGCTCTCCAGAAGAGAGTTTGTTTAGCTGGAGGACACTAAACAGAAATCAAGTTTGAACTTCACTAGCCTAGCTCGGAACCTTGGGCACAGAGCTGCATATATCCAAGTGGAGGGGAACCTTTTTCTGTATTGTTTAAAAGGATCAATTGGACCACTAACAGCCCTGCTAGAAGGGATGGGAGTATGACCAGTATGGTTTCTTTTCTTTTAGCTAAACTGTATTTTCTATATTTTCATCAATGAGTATTACTTTTGCAGGAGAAAAAAAACAAAACAATTATTTTTAAAATATATCTTTTTACAAACAGAAAATTGATGGTAGTTGAAGTTGGGGGATGAATACATGGGTATTTATTGTACTATTCTCTGTATTTTTATATTTTAAAATTTATTTTTATTGTTTTTGAGAGACACAGAGACAGAGAGAAGGGGGAGGGCCCAGAGCAGTCTCCATAGTTGCACATCATTGGTTTTCGACATGGTTTCATTCCACAGAGGTGAGCAGGAGCTGTGCAGAGTGGGAACTGGGCTGGGAGCCTCCCGCATGGGAAGCACACCCCAGTTCACCATATGGGTCCACTCAGGCTGGGGCCAGGATTTGATTCTCAGTCCCCAGGTTTGCAAAGCAAGTGCTTAACTCACTGAGCCATCCTAGCTTCCCATCTCTACTTTTTTATGTGTTTGAGAAAGTATCTTTTGTGACACCTTCAAGGACACAATTTTTTTTTTATAGCCTGCTCTTTGTTAAATTATGAATCTATATCTTTCATCATAACTAGAGCTTCATTTTCAAAATCTCTAATAGAGTCCAGTGCCTGGAGAGTCTCTAAAATATTGACTATAAAGCTACATAGCAAATACAAACCTCTGCTAATATAACAAGGAATGTTTAAACAAGATTAATAGAGAACTTTCGGATTCCAGAAAGTACTATATTTACCTCAAGTACCCACTTAAAATCTAAGCCTGTGAGAGTTTTCAATTTGCAGAAGATTGGTAGTTCTTGGTTGATAGTTATGACCTGCAGTGGAAAAGTGTTTCAAAAGTAGACACAGAAACTCTCCATTTGCTCCCTTTTCCCCCTTTTCAAGTAAATAAAAATACTCCTTGAAATGACGAGCTATTTATTCAGCAATTATCAGATGTTAAATTGTCACCTTATAAAATGCTTGCTTGAAATTCAGTCTTTCTAAGCTGTCTAATTGTGCCCTGTGTTTCAATCAGTAGCCACAGGAAAGTTTTCCATCTTGATGATCACTGTTCCATCACTAACTTAAATGGTCTACCGTATTTTCCGGCGTATAAGACGACCGGGCGTATAAGACGACCCCCTAATTTTACAGTCAAAACATAGGTTTAGGCTTATATTCGCTGTATAAGACTACAGCCTCGGAAGTGGGGGGTAGTCTTATACAGCAAATATAGGCCTAAACCTATGTCTTAACTGTAAAATTAGGGGGTCGTCTTATACGCCCGGTCATCTTATACCCCAGAATACATTGATTTGAATGAGAATTTCCTTTTTTACCTTGACTCTGTGAATTTAAGAGAGACCAAGTCACATTTTATCTCTAAGCCCTGGACCCATATATCTAATCTCTAAACATCTAACTCCATATGGAGGTCTCCTAGCCACTTAAATGTTCAAGGGTGAATCCTCTCCTCTCCTCCCCCAACCTGATCTTCTAGTGTCCCCTTCTTAATGAATGACTCCATTGTCCACCCAAGGTTCAAGTTAGTCTTTAGTATCATCATGTTTTTCCTCCCCCCTCTATCTCCTCACATTTCTGCCTTCAAACTATTTTTCCCACAGCAGCAGGAATTAGCTTTATATTAATAAAAAGCAAATTAGATCATGTCATCCCCTTGCTTAAAATCCTTGAAAGGCTTTTCATGGTTTTTAAGATAAAAACAAAATCCTAAATCCTCTATATGGTCTACAAGGCCCCAAATAAGCTGGCTCCTGCCCACCTCTCTAGCTACTCTTAGCTCCTATCAGTAACCCCTAAATGCCCCCACCAAGCTTGTCCAACCTGTGGCCCAGGAAGGCTTTGAATGTAGCCCAACACAAATTCGTAAAGTTTCTTAAAACATTATAAGATTTTTTTGCAATTTTTTTTTTTTTTTTTAGCTCATCAGCTATCATTAGTGTTAGCATATTTTATGTGTGGATCAAGACAATTCATCTTCTTACAATGTGGCCCAGGGAAGCCAAAAGGTTGGCCACCCCTGTCCTATACCTTCTTCCTTCCTCAGGGACTTTAAATATGATGTTTCTCAAACTAGAAAGTTCTCTCTCCCTACACTCCACTGCACTCCTAATTAGTTCCCTTTAGTCTCCAGGAATTCAGCTGCAGTTAACAGTAGCTAATATTGGGAGGGGCATCTTAGTGATGGTGTGGATGAAGGAAGTGATATCTTTTTAGGACACTGAGAAGGAACTGTCTATGAAGCAGGAGAGGTACCAAGAGAGCATGAAGTTGCAGATATCAAAAGGGGAGAGAGCTACAAAAGATAAGAGAGAAAAGCAAAGGGAGAAAGGGACTAAAATGTTTCCACTAGATCTTGCACTTAGGAGATCCCTGATGATCTCAACAAGAAGAGTTACTCCTAAAAGAGAGATAAGGAAAGGGAGACCCTGAATTTAGGCAATCTTTTAAGAAACTTGGCTGTAAATGGAAAAAAGATGGTAAATATGGGATGGAAAAAGTTTGACGTATGTGTGTTGGGAGGGGGTATTAAGCTAGACTCTGACCATCTCCAGCCTATAGAGTAGACTGAGGGTTTTACCCAGCAATTTACAGATTATCAGCTATAGACTCTGTTTCTAAAATTATGTGAGGAAGAATTTTATAGTCTTTAAGTGAGACCATCTGGGAATTGATCATGATCTGGCCCAGTCCTCATAGACTATAGCTTTTGAATTTGTTTCCTATTTTTAGCCATATCCCACTTCCTAAATCTGTCTTCTAAATTATGCTTTCAATTAGGCATTGGTCAGGGGTGGATGACTTCACAGATGGTAGCTAACCAGAAACACTTTCTTTGATGTCAGACCTTTCTGCACAAGATACTGCTTTGGAAATAGCTGTTGCCATCTGAGAGAGTTTTCTGGTATACATGAGACTTACAACATCAGGATATGTGGCTTAAGGATGGGAGTTGAAATAATAATGAAAATAGGCAAGAAAACACGGAGGGAGAAATACAGAGATTCTACCACTCTGTGAGCCATTGTTGGAATATCATAAAATTTCTCTGTTCACATGCCATTAGTATATGGCAGACAAAGCAACAGCTGAGATGCACCAGGACATAAATTCCATTTCTTTAGTATCTATTCCCCTGATGTCACTGAAATGAGGTAATATTGGATATATGCCTTGCAGTATGCTCAGCTGCGGGAACAAAGCAGCTGTCAGTGTAGGGACATTAACCCACCCTGGGCTCAGGGGCTCTGGCCAGGTAGGACCCTGAAACCTTGGTGCTCTCTCCTTGCTTAGTCTCATGTAACCCCACTGGTTCCTGCTTTAACCCAGGAATACCGGTACCTTGCTCGTATTTGTGCATTTAGCTGGGAACTTGCATGTTATAATAAATGGAATAAATTATTTATAAACAAACAAAAAAGAAATGGAGAAGCTTAGCACATGTACCCTCTCTCATGCACCCCTGTGTTCTCCTTTGTGGGGGAGCAATTCATATATTCAAATCCCTTTGTGCTCTCAGCTGCCCAAAGCCTCCTCATGAAACCTTGGTTCCCACAACACTCCCACCTTCCTTATCTTCACTTTCCAAACCCTATCAAAATTTACCTGGCTGTGTTTAATTCTCTTTCATTAATAGAATGCTGCCTGATTTGGAAGAATAGTTTACAGCTAGGATAGGTTTTCTCAGAGATGCTACATTTGCATATGAAAGAATGAATCTTTAATAGTGGCATTTCAGATACCATGATAAGTCAGAGAAAGATTTGAAGACGTAGAAATTTAAAATGACCATATCTGTCTGCCTGCCTGATCTTGCTACTAAACAGAACAAATTAACTGTAGAAAACAAAAAAATTGTGGAAAGAAAGCAAGATTGTTTCAATGGCAACACACACCAGTGAGTCAGAGAACCATTAGCAGTTCTGCAGTATGTGTATAGGAAGGGCGCAGGAGCACAGCCAGGTTGGAAGGGCATGCTTGAAGTTGTTTTTACGTAACACTCTACAGAAATATTGATTAAAATGTTAACTGACCCATTTAAATAATAAGGGGATTGCTCATAGAGTTTACCGAAGGGTGTTAAACCACTCCTCAGTTTTTTTTCCTGTGTGCCAGCCATCTTTGCAGTCAGATAACATATTTATCAAGCACTTAACATGTGCCAGGCTTTAGTTAATGTCTTTGTATCATAACTGTGGGCTTTATTTTTCATATACAAGATCATATGAAAGTCTTGTGTTTATCCATATTAAAGCATACATTGGGGCAATGGAAATCATCTAGATAACGTACTAATGACATTACCTACATTTATCCTAAATAGAAGAAAAATAACTATCACTTGATCTTTTCCATGTTGTGCAATCATGAAGCAGTGAAAAAGAATCTACTTATACATTTTTCCCTTATTCCAAGTCATCACAGTCCTAACTACAGACATGTAAATAGGCTCATCAGTCATTCCATTTTTATCAATGAAAATACAATGCAAACACAGAGACACTCTATTACATTCCAAAATATGCTCATCTGTCTATAGAGGTACTGTGTCTTCACAAACTAACATGACCCACTGAGAGGATGCACATTCATACTCTTTCTATTACATATCTACCTATGTAACATACTTATCCCTCTGCAATAAAACTATAATACAACAGCCGACTGTGGAAGACACATTAACCAGAAAGGCACCCCATTTTTACACATCTCTACTACAAAAAAGGAACCATTAAAATTGACTTGAG
>PVKE010017488.1:0-30688 GCA_004027555.1 Craseonycteris thonglongyai
TTAAGTTCAGGTGAAATTTTTTGGCTAGCAAGCATTCCTCTATGGATGACACAGTGTGTAGACTCACACAGAAGCAATCTCTTTGACCTGAGTAGTGAAACCAGAAAGCCATCCAGTCATGGCAGCCTCTGTCTGTGCATATACTGACACAAAATGATCAATTCAGTTTTTCCGATATGTAATCACTAAACAGCTGTGATGTTCACTGGCAACAAAAGTGCACATAACATATCCTCACGTACATCCTCCTGAAAAATATATCGCACAAAAATAAAAATAAGCACTGTTGCCTTGCTGTTAACATCAGGACTTGTCGACCTGGATTGCACACCATGGTGACGCATTAATCCTAACAGTTGTACCTCAATATCCTCTGCTATTTCATCAATTCATCCAGCTTTGGTACTAGCCAAAAGAGGAACATGTGCCACCTTTTGAACTGCAGCCTCTCCTAAAAGCTCATGACAAATGTCCTTGGCAGCAGGCAGGATCAATTCTTCACCAATAGCAAAGGGCTTCTTAGCTTAGCAATGAGGTTATCCACTAAGTATGATGCTCTCAGTACAGACACATTTGATGACATGGTGGCCTTCAACAATTGCTTCTGTTTTTGTGTTAACATTTTTTTCTTTTGAAAAACTCCAAAGTCTTCTCATTTAATGCAGGGTACCTGGTCTCCATGTGGCAAAGCAGTTTTGAAGGTTTCATGACTTCTGTGGATAGCTGGTCAGCACATAGTATACAAAGTGGACTTGGAGAATATGAATCACCTGTTGTAATGAATCCGTAATGCATGTAGGGCTCTCGCTATTTTCTTTTAAATGCAGCTTTCTTCTTGTTGGCAATCTTAAGAGTCTTTTGATGTCTCATCATTGGTTCTTTCCCTCTTTTCAAAGAAGCTCTCCAGTGACATTTATTTTTCACTCATTTTTGCTAGGGTTATCTCGTGGGCTTACCAAAACTGTGACTGAGACAAGTGCACAGTGCGGGAAAAGAGGCACAGACGGAAGTGTAAATAAAATGATGGGCAGGCCACACACAGACTAAAATAAGTGTCAGATTCTGACTTAAAGCCTGCCACCAGATGTAGCTATACAAGTGAAGTATGTCAACTCATTTACCATATAAAGCCTGCCACATGCAGCTTATTGACACTTGCCACTCACTGAAAGGGTACTTTTTTAAAGATTTATTTATTGTTTTGGGCAGAGACAAACAGAGACAGAGACAGAGAGAAGGGGGAGGGCCCAGAACAGTCTCCATAGTTGACAACATTAGTTTTCCACATAGTTTCACTCCACAGGTGGGTGCAGGGCTGCACAGGGCAGGAACTGGGCTGGGAGCCGCCCGCTTCGTCCCCGGCAAGAAATGCACACACCCCACTTCAGTATATGGGTCTGCAAGGGTCGGGCCCGGGATTTGATCCTTGGGCTCCGAGGCTGCTAAGTGAGCACTTAACCCTCTGAGTCATCCCAGCTTCCCCACTGATAGGGTTTTGATATGAGTCTGCAAGCAATTGATTTATTATGCTCTCTGTGAAATCAAACCTCTCTGCTAATGTTAATCTACATTTACACCTGCTCCACGAGCTCGTATCACCACCTCAGCTCCACCTCAATCATCAGGCATTAGATTCTCATAAGCTCTCAACCAGATCCCTCGCCTGCTCACCTGCAACTCACCTCCTAGTGTGGGGTTTGGTTCCTAACAGGTCATAGACTGATACTGGTCCTGGGCCGGGCGTTGGGCTCCCCTTCTATAGTGGATAGGGTAATGATGGAAGTGACTTTGGAGGTGGCAGAGTCTACAGAGATTTTGGCAATTACAAAAACTGATCTTCAAGTTTTGGACCTATGAGAGGAGAAACTTTGGAGGCATAAGCTCTGGCCCATATGGTGGTAGAAGCCAATACTTTTTGCCAAACCACAAAACGAAGGTCGCTATGGGGATGCCAACTGCAGCAGTAGCAGTGGTAGAAGGTTTTAATTACTGCCTGGAAACAAAGCTTAGACAGAGAAGTGACAGAGAAGCTAAATATACAACAGATTTGTGAGCACAGTGGTGGCAGGGCCTAACTGATACAAAGAAAGCATGTTTTAGACAATACTCGTGTGTATGGAAAAAAAACTTGTGTATTTGTGACGAAATGTGTAACATGTTATTTTAGTATCTGTTTTGTGTAAATTATAGCATTTCAACAAAGGGTTTTAAAGATTTATTTTATTGATTTTTGACAGAGAGAGACAGAGATAGACAGAGAAAAGGGGGAGAGCCCAGAGCAGTCTCCATAGTTGACATTTGTTTTCCATATAGTTTCACTCCACAGGTGGGCACAGGGCTGCGCAAGGCAGGAACTGGGCTGGGAGCCTCCCACATAGGTCCTGGCAAGAACTGAACTTGGGGCACACCCCAGTTCAGCATGTGGGTCCACATGGGCCGGGGCCAGGCTTCGATCCTCGGTCCCCGGGGCTTCAAAGCGAGCACTTAACCCGCTGAGCCATCCCGGCTTCTCCTTTAATTTGTTTAAAATAGAAAATAAGCAGATTGTTGTGCTATTTTCTAACTCAAGAGTAAGAAATTTAATGTACATTAAAGTCAAAAACCAGAGTGGGGGGGGGGATGGGAGTGTGGAACCAGATACATGGTGATGGAAGGAGAGCTGATTCTGGGTGGTGAGCACATAATGCAATACATAGGTGATGTAATGTAGATTTGTACATCTGGGAAATATCTAATTGTTACCAATCAATGTCACCCCAATAAATTTAACAATAAATAAATAAATAAAGTCAAAACCATAAACCCCCAATAAAATGCTTAGGTACATCCTCACTATCTTAATTAGACATACAACATAGTAGAATGCATGAATTTGACATAACTATATTCAAAAATAGCAGCTCCAGACTTTCTGAAAATGGTGATATTAGGCTATTGTTCAAAATTTGATTAAATTTAACAATAAGCTTAAGACATGTTCCTCAATATAAAATTATAAGGCAAAATGGAACACCAACAAATAGAAGGAAAGGACAGGTACTTTTTCACAAGAGGTATTCTAATTAAATATAATTCATAAACCATTTTAACATTAGTATTTAAGCTAATATTTATTTTAAAAGATAATTTTCTAGATACAGCAGGTTGCATGAATTATGCAATATCTCATATAAAGCAGTATCAGTCATTAAAATATTGATGAAATATTTTAAAAGATGTTAACAAGCCACTTCATCTCTAGCTTAGAGATGCATAATTGTTTCATTATAGTACTGATAAGTAACAAACAAAAGGTACAATGGAAGGAGGCACCCCTAAATTCTGCCATTCTTCCTTAACTATATTTTCTGATATTACAGAATATCCCTAAAGCTCTATATTCAAAAAAGCTATTAGTCAAAACTAATTTATACGTGACATTTACAAATCATCTTGTTCAGACCAATTCCTATTCATTCCTCAACCTTCGCTTTCTCTATAAAACCTTCCTTGCTAAAAAAAAAACACGTAGTCATAACTCCAATATAGCCTTTATCATTCTCAATTGTGCCCATCTATTTAAGGGTCTCTCTCCTATTAAAACTATATTCATCTCATCTCTTTCTTTTTTTTTTTTTTAAGATTTATTTTATTGTTTTTGACACAGACAGAGATAGAGACACAGAGAGAAAGGGGAGAGCCCAGAGCAGTCTCCATAGTTGTACATCATAAGTTTTTTTGGGCGGAGGGCCCTCATCGCATTTCTTCAACGTTATCTCCACCACCAGAAAAGTGCCTAGCACAGTAGGCTTTCCATACAAGTTGTATATTTACCTTTTAGATGAAATAAAAGAATAAAGCATAAACTTGCCCACCGTTTCACTACATTCAGCTTCCTATTATGTGCCAAGCAATAAACTTTAGCATAAAGAAGAAAGTTATTGACTTCAAAATCAAAAGACAATATATTGTGCTTTCTACATATCATACAGGAAGAGGTATACCTAGTTTTACAAGATAATCCTCTCAATTTAAAGCAACAGGTTTGCATGTTATAAATATCCTTTTAAACTAAAAAAATTCAATTTCATTAAGGGAAGTAATAAAGCTTCAATAAACATATTTAAAATAAAAATTTCAGCTTAACTCTAAATTTTAAACCATATACAAAAGCCAAGAAATGTAATGTATACTCCTAACGTTAACTATTAGAAAGATGCATTCTGTCACCAACTACCTACACAGCAATTAGGCAAGCCTTCTCTGAGATGGATTCCTTATCTATAAAATAACAAGAGTTGGCAATTCATCTCCAAAATCATAAAAGATCTTATTATTGATAAGTATAATACTTTAATTAAGTACAACAGATGGTTGGCATTCACAGGTTCATTTCCAAATACCATCAAAGACTGTAATATTTAGCTACTGATATTAGGAATAAATAATTATTCCCTTCTCATAAAGATTAAATAAGCTAACATTTATGGAAAACCTGAAAGGAAATCACAGCTCCAAGTAAATGTAAAAGAGTACACCTAGTCCACTGCCCAGCATTTTCAACTCAATTAGTGGTTTATGAGAATTTCTCTCAGATTTGTAAATCCAATAGTTCTATAGTTTTTGTTTTGTTTTAATTTATCTCAGATACTTGGTCAATTCTTGGTATTAAATGATTCATTTTCTTCATGACATGAAAAATACTTTTAATGACTATTAAAAGAAAGACCTATGAAGACGGCAAATACTTCAGTATGAATGACCGAGAAGCTTTTTATTAAAAATCACAAATGTTGGGGATGCCAGGATGGCTCTGCGGGTTGAGCACTCACTTTGCAGCCCCAGCCCATGTGGATCCATATGCTGAACTGGGGTGTTCCCCCAGTTCAATTTTTGCCAGGGCCCATACAGGAGGCCCCCAGCCCAGTTCCTGCCCTGTGCAGCCCCACACCCACCTATGGAGTAAAACTATATCGAAAACTAATGATGTACAACTATGGAGACTGCTCTGGGCCCTCCCCCCTTCCCTCTGTTTCTGTCTCTGTCAAAAACAAAACAAAAAAACAACAACAATAAAAATAAATCTTTAAAAAAAATCACGAACGTTAGTTGAAATCAAATTAGAAAATTGTTTTGGTCTTAAGGAACAAATAATGTCTCATTAAAGTTATAACAAACAATGAATGTTACCAAAGTCTTCTTACCTGTCCCCCCTGACTAGAAAACATATTTTGTGGGAAATTAATTCTAATTCCAGTTATCCAGATTCTTTTCTAATTTTTGTTTTTAAAGACTGGATTAAGTAAAGATTAGTATATACAACATAAAACATCTGATCTACCCAAACAACTAAGCTGCCTAATGATAAATGATACAGTAAGGCCTCATTGTCCTTATGTTAATTAATCTTAACAGGGGGAAGGAGAAAGGAAGGTATCAGTATAAAATGAAACAGAAATAAAATTCTACTCATGAATTTAACTACTAGTAAAAAGCATCATGACTTCTCTCTTGAGCTTGACTGTAACCAGAAACAAATGATTCTAGTCATGAAACACATATACTTAAAACACATATGCCCATGAACCATAAAAAATTGGAACCATTTTCTTTTCTTTTCTTTTTTTAATGGAGACTTCTTTCTTTTTTTTTTTTAAGTTTTTTATTTTTATTTTTTTGACAGACAGAGAGAGACAGAGAGAGAACTGAACTGTGGGAACTCCCCAGTTCAGCATGTGGGTTCGCCTGGGTCGGAGCCAGGATTCAATCCTCAGTCCTCAGGGCTTCAAAGTGAGCGCTTAACCCACTGAGCCATCCCGGCTTTCCCTGGAACCATTTTCTAATTAATCATTTGTACTCATAAAAATAGCCAGTCTCCTTGAAAGATAAAAATACTTAATAAACATTCAAGTTATTGAAGTTTTGGTGCAGCAGAATCCTATAGTATGACTTTTTCAGGTAAAGAAAGCAGAAAACTACAACATTGCTTTTTCTATGCAGATCACTGCATTTGGGCAAACATTGGCAATCAACAGGTAAAAGATAAAAATCAGCTACGTACTATGTAAAGGGCAGACATAGATAACTATATATATATATACATATATATATGTATGTATGTGTGTGTATATATATATATATATAAGCAATTCAGATTAATATTAATATTTTTAAAACTGCCATTCTATTCACAAAGATAAAAATATTAAACTTAAAAAAGAAAAACAATTTTATAGTGTCTTATACGTGACATCAACTAACGGTAGTCTATAATCATATATTTATATTACAGAACAGAATAGCTTGTTGAAGTTACTTTTTCATTAATTCATTTCTACTATAAAGTCTCCCTTTCACTATCCAATGCCCCATCTCATCCTTTCTTCACAATTCAAACTTCTCAACTTTCAAGAATTTACTGCAAAGACCCAACATTATTATCATCTAAAGCGTCTATTTTTTCCCTAAAGGATCTTCATGATAAATAAAATAAGGTGAAAGGAATTTGAAGGAATCCTGATTGTGACTTACTGCAACAGTGTCAGAGTGTTTGGCATCTGAGTTAGAAAGGCTGTTCCTTAGTGCTATGCATGACCTTCTCATTGAGGCTGTCCCTGAATGCCCTATTAAAGATAACCATCCCATTTTTTATCTCTTACTGCGCTTTATCTTTCTTTGTTGTATTTACAATGATTAACACCTCATTTCATTTGATTATCATCAGACCTCCCAATAAAACATAAGCTCCATAAGGGGATCCTCTGTTTTATAGTTATATCTCTGATGCCAAAACCAGAACCTGACATACAGACTACTTAATAAATAATGAAATGACTGAAGAAAGATTTTTGAGATATAAGCATGATTTTTAAATGTTTGGTGAAATTAAAGGTACAATCATTTCGATCAAAACCAAGAGAATGTACATTTCACTAGGATTCACAATATACAAGAAGTTTATTTCTTCAAAGTTCCTTTGGGGCAAGATGCATTCATTTTTGACTTTGTAACTTGGGTAAACCACAGCACAACAGTAAAAAAATAAATAAATAAATTCTCTCTTAGAAATAAATACTTTAGTATATCTTCTGATTATCTAAAATCAATTAAATTTGCTTTAATTTTTTTATCCCAGAGCAAATGAAGTGGACCAAAACCCAAAGTATAAAGCAATCTTAGAATTAAACTTGACCCAGCAACCTTCCTCTCCTGGGTATCTACCCCAAAAACCTGAAAACCTTAGTGCACAAAGATATATGTACCCCAATGTTCATCGCAGCACTGTTCACAGTGGCCAAGTCATGGAAACAACCAAAGTCCTTTGATAGATGACTGGATAAAGAAGTTGTGGTACACTTACACAATGGAATACCACTCAGCAATAAGAAAAAGATGAAATACAGCCATTTGTGACAACATGGCTGACCCTGAAAATTTCTTAAGCGAAATAAGTCAGACTGAAAGAATCAAGAAACATATAACCTCACTCATAGGTGGAATATAAAACTGAAAGTAACAAAGAAACAGAAACACAAAAACTCATGGACAGTCAATAGTTTAGTGGTTACCTGAGGGTAAGGGGTGAGGGGTGGGGCAGGGAGTAGGAAGGGAGCATCATATATGATGATGGTGATACAAAGAGAGCTGATTCTGGGTGGTGAGCACATAATGCAATGCATAGACAATGTAATGTAGATTTGTACACCTGGAAACAATGTAACTGTTATCAACCAATGTCAAAAAAAATAGAAAAGAAGAATGTACTCTGAAAAAAAAATTGAGCTTAAATTTAAGAAGTGGAGATCTGAGTTTTAATATAGACTATGCCAAACTATTGTTACCTTAAGTACATCGCAGCCTATTTCTAAACCTGATTCTTTCTTCCATAAAATTAGTAGTGAGGACAGGAGTAGTTAGGCTAATATTTATCTTTGGTTCCTTCCTGTTCTACTGTTCCTTATCTTTGTCTAATTTCATTGATACAAAAGGAAAAAAAAATACTACAAACTATTATTCACCGAGGTTAAAACATAGACAGATCAAGTCAAGAGGTTAGCAGTCTTAGCATAGTAGAGTGCACTAAGAATCATATTATTTGGAGGATCTTTTGGTTCTGAGATCAATTTAGTTTCTCAAAGTCATTCAAAAGTCAATCATCATACACAATAGCTGAACAATGTCAACATTTGTTCCTGAAAAAGTATGGCAAACTGAAGTTATATCCAAGAAAGAATCCCTTCCAGATGAGGATTTTAAATCTTTTACTTATAGTCAAGTAACTGAAAACGTTGTTTTACTGGTCCCCTATGATCTTGGTAAACAGCAAAGGTTAAGAAACCCCCCACCACCCTCCACACATAACCTTTCATATCCTGGAAAAGGCTTTCTGCAAAGAACCACTGGTCTCATATGACTTGGTTAAGACTCATTGTTGCCCCCCTATTTACCTATGCCAAGGTCAGAACAAACCTGCAAACTCACATTCTTTGCTTCATAAATGACTAGTTGAAATTGCTTGTCCTCAGAGATCAATCAGAACAAAACCTGTTACTCAACTTCGGGTTAAGATCTTCTCTCCCAGATCCCTACACTTTGGCCTACCGTCAATCTGAAACAGCATACAATTCCTCTTTAACAGCTCCTCCTCAGAATAGGCTGGCCTGAGAGTAAACAATCTCTGATCTACTATTACCCTATCATATTACCCTTTAATTTCGCTTTCCCACGCCGGTTCTTTAGCCTTGTTACACCTCCCAAAAAGAGAAAAACCCTTTTTGCCTAACCTGGAGACCCCTGCAGATCTTACTCTCAGGATATTCTCATTATAATAGTCCCTTCCCCCACGCCCTTGCAATATTCCTTCCAAATGGTCTGTCTTTACTAAATCCGAATTTTTTATTTGACATCCTTTCCAATTCCAAAAGAGCTGCGTTTGAAAGGTAAGGTGACCTTGCCGTTTCTTTAAGCAAGTGACAAATGCTGATTCTCTACAAGGGGATCCCTACTGTCAGTCTGGAATGGCTAAAGGTACTTATTTCTAAGATCAGGGCTTTGGGGCACTGCCCTGAAGCTAAGGAGGGAGGAGAGCTAGCTGATCCATCCACAAGGTCAACTCTGAGACCACCTAGCGCCAGAATGCCATACACAGTTGAATGAGCCACCAACATTCTGGCTACCTGCTTCATACTCATGGACAGAACTCGTGGCTGGGCAGAGCAGATGCAGCTTCCTCGGGGGCCTAGGGGCTTTCAAGGCAGTTGGGGGGGTCCTGCCCTGCGACTTATCCCATTGCTCCCGCCCGCTACATCCTTAGCTGGGCATGGAACCAACTCCCTTTACAGAACTGACCTGCCGCCCCGCTCCTTCCCATTGTTGTTACTCAAGCTCTCAAGGAAGGACTCACCATGGCGCCAAGAACAGGTCGTGGACAAGACGCCCTGAAGTCGCCGGGACAGTCCCGGAGGTCCAGTCCCGACCCTGCAGCCTGCAACCTCCCAACACTGTAAGGGAGAGGGTCTTCCGGCTCAGCCGGAAGTTCTGCCCGCGCGGGACAGGAAGTCCCTCCCCTCTCTTGAACGCCGGCGACCCCACGCCACGCAGAGAGGAGGATACGCAAGACGTCCTCTACAGCCACTTTTCGTGAGTGCTAGGTTAGAGGCTGGGGGCGGTGCTGACCTTGAGAGCGCCCGGGGGAGGCGCAGGCGCAGCACAGGTAGGTTGATGGGCGGTGCGCCGTAGCTGCGCCTGCAAGGATCCTAAGGTAGGTTGGGTGGTTTAGGTAAGAACGCATCCTCGTCCTGGGAGGTGCTGGAGGGCTAGGTTAGTGAGTGAATGCAGTAGGTACGAGCTGACCCCAGACCCAGCCGATTTAGGGAGATCTGTTAGGCGCGCTCGCGCTGAGACAACACAGTGCTTGCCTCAGTTCAGCTACGCCCTTATTTTTTTACCTTCTTGGAGATTACGCATCTCCACAGACTTGTCTCTCTGTCGTCTTTGCTGTATTCATGAATGGGTCCTCTAGCTCTAACCTTTTCTTGGGGAAGTGAAATTTAATCGTGAGAAGTTTCTTCAATATTCACAGATACCGGCTGAAACCAAAAGAACATCTACCAAGAGAAACCAGGAAGATAATTCTGCTTGTTTAATCCTTTACAATATGGACGATTTCCTTTTCGTTTAAAAAAATATATTATCAGCTGGAAGAAAGTAAAACTCTCATTTATGTCCTGATTTTGTGTTGTTTTTTTCCAAAATCTGTACCCATCAACTCTGCATTTTTATTTGGCTGTAATAAGACATAGCACTGGAAGCAGGCTTGATATGGGTATACAGAGCAACTTTACCCCAGAAATTAATCTCACAACTTGGAATCTTTGCTTAAGTTTATATTCTATCTGCAATTTTATCTATGGAATCTCTTTATTACGATAGTGTCTACTTTTATCATAAAATTGGAATTGGGGAGGTAAACTAGAAAGTTTCAGAAGTTAAGAAGGTTGGGCTGGTAGAGGTGGCTGTAGGTACTATGTCTCACCCTCCTTATCAGGCTACATGGATAGCATGATATCCAAGCTATAAATGGTCAAAAGAACTTATAATCAGTTCTGAGTCCAAAAGAAGCACACGGGAACAATTGCTTTATATTAGAAAGACAGCTATAGACTGAGTATATGGGTTGTTTTAAGTTTTGTTTTGTGGACGGGCTAGTAGTTTAATAATTAGAAAAGATATAGGAATCATAAGTACTAACATTGGAAACAGATGGGGTTGGGGGGGCATGGAAATAGTTTGTGAAACATCCTGCTGTGGATGAATCCAGAACTTACCTAAGGGTCCCACTTCTGTGGAAGTACTGGGTTGTAAATAGACAAGCCCCAGGGCATCTGCAAATGGTTAGTGTGGTAGAGAAATTGGAGTCGTCTGCTGGTGTATCTGTGAGAAGCATCTGCTATCCTTCAGGAAGAGAAGGTACAGAAGGAAAGTGGTTATCAGTCTGTCAGTATAAACACATCTTGTGAAGTCTTACTCTTTTATATGTAACACTGTGGTTCTTAAATCTCCTAAACCTGGCAGACTCATTGAGGTTCACAAAGCATCTCTTCCTATGTGACAGTAAGACTGCAATTATTATCAAGGTGAAATCCATTTCTGCCAGAATAAAACCATGAAAGAAAATCACAATCAGTATTTATCTTACTATTTTTAATAAATCATGGTTCTGCGTTCCTTATTTGGTGTATGGCAAGTTGATAACCCTTTGGTTAATATCATTTAATGTTCTTATTTCTGTTACATTTTGAAAAGTCTTATAAGTAATGTTTTTGAAAGATTGAAATACATACAATGTATGTTTTAAGACATGTTCCAGTTTTTGTTTTTGTGTTTTTATCCCACAGAATAATGTTTTGTGTTGGTTACATTCCATGAAGTAGAGGTATTTACCGGTATTTACATTCAAATAGATGAGAGTCTTTTGACAAAAATATAAAGAAAGAAATTAATATGAAAGAGAAAGATGTGGATGATGTGGTAGTTTTAACAAGGGGGGTTAGGAGTCCTATCTTTGATAAAAGTCTTGGTTGCTCACTTTGAGGGCTTTATGGTGAGAGCTTCCGGAGCGAGAACTGTTCTCAAATACTAGAACACCAACAAAAAGTTATCTCTTCCAATACCATACCAACTTGAAACATTTGCTACCATTAGACCTATCGTTTTTAGCAAGGTCACATACACATTCATTGCAAAATGATTTTCTGATTAGCTCCTCTTCCTAAGAAATTTCCACCATTTTTCTTAAATTTAATAAATATGATTATATGCATTATTATACAGTGCCTTTGTAATACCCCCTCCCCATGTATATTGTTTTCCTAGTTAGAAATAAACCCCTGGAGAACTGGGAACTTTTTGTGCTGTCCAACCCCTTCCCCTTAAGAAATACTATTTAAATGAATGTTGTGGGCAAAAATGTTAATTGTATCAATACTTAGATAAAAAATTAGGAACAATCTTTAGCAATTAGTGATTGGTCTAATTCCATCTTGTATACTTAGTAAAATATACTATAGCTATTTTTAAAAAGCCATTAGATTTACTAATGGAAAATGTTTTCTAAATTAAAAGAGTAGGATGCAAAATTGTGACCAGTGCGTTTGCTTTGATGTAAAAAAAATCCTAAGTGTAGAACAAAGAGTAAAAAACGAAGTAACCAAAATATATTAATCATCATTCCTGGAAATACCACCCTAAAAAAATCTTTCTATGATGGGGAAATTTAATTTTTTTTTAACTTAATAATAAAAGGAGCTTTTTAAAAATTATTACTTACGCTTTGTAACATGAACCTGTATTACTCTCATCTTTATAATTTGGGACAAATGAGCATGTTCTTCAGGAGCATATTAAAATCCTTTAATAATTCAGTAGGCTTTCTCTGAATCTTTTCTTTTCTACATTATACCATAGTTATATCTAGGACTATGCCACATATTGGATTAATAGATGGAGTAACTCCTGAAAATTTTACAGAAATTATACAATACATATTTTCAAGGATCAGTAACAATAATGGGATCTTGATATAATTTCATACCTTTTGGTATCAGGAAAATTTTTAAACAACCACCATCAATAACATTAAACATACGAAACCATTAGAACCTATCTGTTTAAAACCTAAATTATTTATTCACTCATTAAATAATATTTGAGTACCTACTTGTCCCAGTCACTGTTCTAGAGTTGGGGAAGAGTGATAAATAGAGTAGGTGTAGTCCCTACTATCAGGGAATTTACATTTTAGTGGTAATAGGCCATAAATAAATAACCAATATAAATATAAAATAATAGTGCTAGGCAGAAAATTAAAATAGATGACTATTTTAGATTAAGTGACTTAGGAAAGCTTCTAAGGAAAATGCCATTTAAGCTGCTTTTGATAGGAGAATCCAACTTTGCAAGTTAGGTAAACCATTACTTTATTTGCAAAGGGGACAATAATACAAAACCCTAAGATATGAACTAGCTTGAATATTTCAGGAACCGAAAGAGGGCCTGCCTAGTTGGAGCATAATGACTAAAAGAAGAATAAATTTGTTGAGAATAGGAAAGTAGTAAATTATGTTGTCGTTGAAAGCCAGGAAAGGGCTTGGATTTTATTCTAAGTGCAATGGAAAAAGTATTTTAACCTGAGGACTAATATGAAATAAAATATTTCAAAATATATTCTGATGTTTATATTTTAATTGGATGTTTACTCTGCTTACATGTAACAATGCCTAATATACTTGAATTTAAAACTATCATATTATTTACTCTTTGTCCCATCTCTTCTGTGTTGATATTTTGCTTTTATACCATCTTTTATAATGGTTATTTTTACCTATTCCATTTCTCCCATCCCATAAACTTAACAGTTCTATATTTTAATAATTTGTGTTGTACCTCATCTTGGACAATGTAAGGACCAAAGAAAACATCAACTTCATTTATCTGCCACCTCTCCCCATGTTATATACGTTCTGTGTACTTACCCGGTAATATTTTCTAAATTCTTCAATAGATTATTATTTTTATATAATTAATATATTTCTTTATATTTATTCAGACATTTACTTTGTCTATGTACTCCACCTGCAATCATATTTCTTCCTAAAGAACATGCTTTAGTATTTCGTTTTGTAAATGTCTGCTGGTGACAAATTTAATTTTTGTATCTTGAAACTATATTATTTTTATTTTCAAATAACATTTTTATTGAATTAGCAGCTATTTTATCATTTTGAAGATACATTTCATTGCTTTTGGCTTCCATAATGGTTTTTTTTTAGCAATAACGTCACTTTTATTTTTACCCCTTTAAAGATAATCTCTTTTTTCCTCTGGTTGCTTTTAAGATGTTTGTCTTAAATTTGAAGCAGTTATATTATGATATAACTAACTAAATATGTTTGCTTTTTTGTTTGTTTGTTTTCTTTTTGAGGTTTGTAATGCTTCTTAAATTTATACTCTAATGTCATTTTGTTCTGGAAAATTCTCAGCTCTTATAAGATATTGCTTCTGCACCATTCTCCCCACTTCCCTCCTTCTGGTACTCCATTTAAATGTACTAGTATGTAAGATCATTTCACTTTATCCCTTAGGTTTCCATTCATTTGTCTCTCTGTGTTTTATTCTGGATAATCCTTACCTTTTTCTCAGTTCACTGGTTTTGTTTGTTTGTTTGTTTGTTTGTTTAAGTCTCTAATCTGTTAAACATATCTGTTGAAAGATTTACTTCAGTTATTTTGGTTGTCAGTTCAAGCATTTCTGTGTGGTTCTATTTTATATTTCCAGTTATCCAGTTATCTGTCTCAATCTGATCTTTTATTTTCTCAAACTTATTAAGCATAATTATATTATAATCTGTGTTTAGTGAACTGTAAGATCTGCTCTTGTCTGAAGCTTCTTTGTGTCTTTGTCATGGTTGTTTATCATATTGTCGTATTTACTTTTATGTCTCATACTATTTTATATTATTTTTATTTATATATTTGCTTTAATTTATAAAATTTTGTTAATTTTTGTTATTTCAGATTGAATGCCAGAGCTAGTATATGAAAAAATTATACTTTGGGGTCTAAAATGATATTTTCTGCAGAGAGGATTTATATCTCGAAGAGGCTTTAGACACTAGTAATCTAAAAATCACCTAAGCTAGTCAGTGACTGAGGTGATTGGAATCTGACCAGGTCTACTTCTCTTACATACTTTTTCCCAGGGTATAGATCTTTACTTGAAGCCTACAGAGTTTACCAGAGCAGTCCCTGAACCACTTTTGTTTTTTCAACTCCATGAGTTAGTCAGAAACTGTTCAGCTTCTTAGCCATCTTCTTAAGAATCAGCAGATAACCCAGAGAAAAAGGTATCATAAGTGCTAGGTTGAAAGCTCTGCTTTTTTCTTAAGGATTTTCTACTGCCTCATTAGTTCTCTGATGTCTTCAGATGTTTGTGGTATGTTTTGTCCAGTCTTTCTAGTTGTTCTCAGAAGAATGACTAGTCTCAATTACTAATTCATCATTACTAAAAATAGAAATAAAAAATAATATTTTAAGTACACAAAAACCATTTGCAAAATTTAACATTAAAAGTTTCAAAATTTCAAAGGATTGGTATTTTTTAATTGTAGTATAATTAAGTTAGAAGTCAATGATGACAAAAATCTAGAAAACCTCACATGTTTGGAAAATAAGAAACCAATATTCATGTAAGATGTGCTAATTCAAATAAGGATTCTCAAAGAAAAATAGAAAATACATATTCAGAACTGAACAAAAATGAAATACTACCATGTCAACATCTATAGAATGCAGCCTAAACAGTACTTGTAAGGGAATTCAAAACTTTAAATACATAAGAAAGTCTAAAAATGTAAGAGCTAATAATTTGTCCTAACCCTAAGGGATTAGAAAAAGAATAATGGAAATAAAAGTAATGAAATGAATGTTGCAGAAAGCAAGTATTTAACATGAACGGTCAACAGAGTTAAAAATTGTACCTTTTTGTACAAATTGCTAGACATAAAAATAGGAGGATGTAAAGAACAATATAGGGAATACAGTCAATAATGTAATAACTATGTATGGTATCAAATAGGTACTAGACTTACCAGGGTGATCACTTCATAAATTATATAACTATAATCATTATGTTGTACACTTGAAACTAATATAGCATTGTATGCCAACTATAGTTGGAAAAAAAGTTACGTATATCTTTTAATAATAACAGCAAATTTTGGACAAGGTTACCCATGAAAGAAAGCAGATACAAAGAATACTAGAAATTAATATGAGGACATTATTTACATACTGTGGAGATTGAGGAAATATCATTAATAAATTTTTTATAACAAATAGGAGTAAATCAAAGTGTTTCCAGAAAAAGTTCTTTTAGAAAAAATAGAAAATATGAATGGTCTGATTACTATGTAAGAGATTGAATCAGTAGATATTTTCCAAAAAAGAAAAGAGGGGTTTGCCAAACATTCAAAAAACAATTTTGAATATTACACAAATAATTCCAGAGTATAGAAAATAGGAAACTTTCTTGAATACATTTTATTAGGCTTCTGTAATCGTCACACTAAAACTTTGTAAGAACAGTAAAAGGGAGTCCTATTATGTTCATGAAAATAGAAGCCAAAATCCTAAATAAAAAAACAGCCCAGAAAATGTGTGAAACATATATAAAAAAAACATGATTAGGTTTAATGTATTTTAGCATATTGAAAGATTAACATGAAAACCATAAATAAGCTTTAGAAAAAAAATTAACAAATGGATAAAACCTTTTGCCAAAATAGAATTGTACAGAATTTCCTTAAGTCAATAAAACCTACAGCAAACATATTTAAAAATGAAAATTTTGAAGCAGTCCCTTAGAATCAGGAACAAGTACCATATTTAAGCTATCAGCTAATATTGTAAGGCAATAAAAAAAAGGATATAAAGACTAGCATTTAGAAAATACAAATTATATATTAATTAAAGAAAGCTTTCCAAGGATTCTGGATATATCAAATTGATATATTGATTTAAAAAAAAAAAAAGTGAACTGCATTTCTCTTAGAAAATTATTTTTTTATTATCCTATTTACCATATTTTAAAAATATAAATTATGTAGGAGTAAATTAGAAAATGTAGAAGACCCTTAACGGAAAAACTACAAAACGTTATTGAATGGCATTAAAGAACATTAAAAAGAAAAATATACCAAGGTCACATATTAAGAGAACCTGGGATTAAGATCAGCCATTCTGTCCTACAAAATGAAGGCAGTTATACTTCTCCATAGAGCTGCTTTGCTCTCCCTAAAGCAAGTAATCCAAGAGAAACAGAAGCTAAGTCATCATGTCTTTTAGGTCTTTTTTGACTTAGCCTCAAAAGTGGCATACCATCATGCAAGTATGTAACTAACAGGTTGATCACACATACCAACCAATCTACAGTGTGAGAGGAGATTACACAAGGTTGTGAGTACTGAGACGTGGGAATCATTGGGTGCCATTCTGGAGGCCAGCTACCACCACAGGGCTTTAACAAACTTAAAAAAAATTTTATGATAATTAAAAATGAGAATGCTTATTGGATAATAATATTAAGGAATTATAAATTATTTTTGTTATAATAGTAACTTTAGCTTATCTTTTAGAGGTATATATTAAAATATTTAGAGATGTAATGATATAATGTGTTGGGTATACTCAAAAACAGTAAGAGATGGGGAAAGTGGCTGGTAGTATAAGTGAAGCAAGATTTCTTATGAATTGATAATTTTTGAAACCAGGAAATGAAATAATAAAACTCCCAAATGATTTTTTCTGGAAAACTGACAAGCTGATTTTGAAGTCTATATGAAAGAGCAAAGGGTCAAGAATTCCAAGATATTCCAGAAGCAGAAAATTTAAGGTGGAGTGAATTGACTTGTGAGATAACAAGAATTATTAAATAGTATTAATTAAGCTTTCAAAATAACCAAAAGATGGAAACAACACAAATGTCCATCAGAGGCTAAACAAAATACATATACACAAACTAGATTAGATAGATGATAGATAGATAGATAGATAGATAGATAGATAGATAGAGACAGATATTTGTTTTCAGTGAAATATTATTTGGCTATAAAAAGGAATGAAGTACTGCTACCTGCTATAACATGAATGAACCTTGAAAACATGCTAAGTGAAAGATGCCAGTTCCTTCCCCCCCCCACCCCCCCAGAAAACATGTTATATGAGTTTACTTTTGTGAAATATCCATATAGGAAATCTATAGAGTTAGTAGATATTAGTTGCTTAGGGATGGTGAAGTTTAGGAGCATAGAATAGTGATAACCAAAGCCAAAGGATACAAAGTTTTGGGGATGCCAGGATAGCTCAGCAGGTTGAGCGCTTGCCTTGCAACCAGCCGTGAGGCCCAGTGATTGAACCCTGGCCCTGGCCCGTGCAAACCAATATGCAGAACTATGGCACAACTGGTAACCGCGAGGATGGCAGTGAAGGTTCTTGCCTCCCATGCAGGAAGACCTTGGTCCAGTTACGCCCTGCATGGACCCACATCCACCTGTGTGGAATGAAACTATGTCACAACTAATGGTGTAAAACTATGGAGACTGCTCTGGGCCTTCCCCCCTTCCCTCTCCCCCCATCTTCCTCCCAAACAATAAAATTTTTAAAAAAAATAAAGAATATGGGGTTCCTTTCTGAAGTGATGAGGATGTTCTATAATTGATTGTGATGATTGTTGCATGTAAATGTTTACACCAAAAACCATCCAATGTACACTTCAAATGTGTGAATTTTATAGTATGTGAATTATACCTCAATAAACCTGTTAAAGCTGTAGCAATCAGGATAGCATGATATTGTCGTAGGGATGGAAAAATGGATCTATACTAGAATACGAGCCTAATAGATGTACTCTTACAAGGAATCTTGATTTAAAACAGAGATAGCATTACAGGCCAATGGTAAAAGAAAAGCATTTCAATAAATGTTACTGGAGGGGAAGCTGGATGGCTCAGTGGGTTAGGCGCTCGCTTTGCAGCCCCGAGGACCGAGGATCAAATCCCGGCCCCCGCCCATGCAGACCCATATGCTGAACTGGGGAGTGCCCCCAGTTCAGTTCTCACCGGGGCGAGACCCCTGCCCAATCCCTGCCCTTATGCAGCCCCGTGCTCGCCTGTGGAATGAAACTATGTGGAAAAACCAATGATGTGCAACTATGGAGATTGTTCTGGGCCCTCCCCCTTCTCTCTGTCTCTGACTGTATCTCTCTCTCTGTCAAAAACAATAAATAAATCTTTTAAAATAATAAATAAATAAATAAATAAATAAATAAATAAATGTTACTGGATATCCATAAGGAAGAAATTGAAATTGTACCACCCTACTTAACACCATACAGAAAAATCAGTTTCATGTGAGTTAAAGACTTAAATGTGAAATGAAATTTTATTAAACCTTCAGAAGACGAGAGCAAGACATCTTTATGATTGTACAGTAGGGAAATGCAAACTAAAGAAAAAAAAGCAATTATATTCAAATACATTAAAAGCCTTTGTTCAAAAGACACAACAAACCCTTGGAGTAGTAGATGATTTCAGGTAGGCACAGGAATTGTATTGAGTTTGTAAAATTTTGTTGGGCAAGCTGTCATAGACTACTAAGATCATGTCAAATGGACTCAGGAAATAACTGGAAAGCATCCCACTGGCCAAAGTTGGGACAGTTTTGAGTATCAAAAAGGCCATAGGTTCATTGAAATTCTGAAATCTATCTGAGCACAGATTGGAACATATCAAATGCAATGGATTAGAACATAACCAAATTATCAAATGTCTTTAAATCCAATTAGTTCATAATGATAGTAAAACTAATAGAAAACATCTCAGGGAAGCCGGGATCTCTCAGTGGGTTAAGCGCTCACCTTGCAGCCCTAAGGTCCAAGGATCGAGTCTCAGCCCCAGCCCCACCCCAGCCCTGGCCCCAGCTCATGTGGACTCATAATGCTGGACTGAGGTCTGTTTCCCATATGAGAGGCCCCTAGTTTGGTTCTTGCCAGGGCAAGCTTTCCACATGGGAGGTCCCTGGTTTGGCTCCCAGCTTGCGGGCATATGGCTACCATGTGGGAGGCCCCTGGCCCTGTTCCTACCCTGCATGCCCACACACCAGCTACCTGTGGAATGAAACTATCGGAAAATTGATGACATACAACTATAGAGACTATTCTGGGCCTGCCCCTTTCTCTCTGTCTTTGTCTTTCTGTCAAAAACAATAAAAATAAATCTTAAAAAATCTAGTGGTCAACAATGGAGGATGTTATAGAATAAACTCATTATTTTGAAAATCAATAAAAATATAAGCATTTGCCCTGCTTTTTTTATATGAATTGTACCAAAGGTAACCAAATAGTAAATGAGGGGCAGTTCTCTACATAATGTACTAATAAGTGAAGAAGGAATGATAGAAAATTTCCTGTGTGAAATTCATAATGAATAAATGGATTTATTCATTTTAACATTAAGAGCTACTAATATGACAAGGTAACTATTAATATATGCCTCTTAATGGTAAAACACAGCATCGCTTATTAAAAAACCTTGGCAAAAAAAATTGAACCTGATACTAGGAAATAATAGAGAACGTGTTAAACATGACTGCAACCAGGAAAATTCAATTTATGGAAAATCATGGGACAAATTAACCCTAACTAATATATTGACAGGAGAGGAAAACAATTGTAGATCAAAAGAGGCTTGCTTTGGAGATGCCAGGATAGCTCAGCAGCACTTTGAGCACTTGCCCAGAAATTGCGAAGTCCGGAGTTCATTTTCTGGCTCCAGCCCATGCAACCCCATATGCTGAACTGTGGCTTGACTGGTAACCGCTGGAATGGCTTAGCAGTGAAGGTTCTTGCCTCCCGTGTGGGAGGCTCCTGGTGTGGTTCCCACCCCATGCAGGCCCACATCCACCTGTAGTGAATGAAACCATGTCACAACACAATTATGTATGACTATAGAGACTCTCTCATAAATAAAAATATATATTTTTTAATTGAAAAATGGGCTTAATTGATGTGTAGAGTTGTATTAGTTATCTGTTGCTGTATAACAAGTTACCCCAAGACTAAACAGCTTAAAACTAAAAATATTTCTCTTATAGTTTCTGAGGATCAGGAATTCAGGAGTGGTTTAGGGGGGAATTCTGGTCCAGGGTTTTAGGAGTTTGCAGTCAAGCTAGAGGCTGGGTTACAGTCTTTTGAATGCTTGACAGGTAATAGAAGATCCATTTCCAAGATGGCTCACTCATAGGGTTTCCTGAGTGTCCTCATAACATAGCACTTGGCTTTCCCCAGAGCAAGTGATCCAAGAGAGAAAAGTTAAAATTATTTAATGATATATTATTACTTCAGCATTCTATTAGTCCCACAGTTGATCCTTGATACAGTGTGGGAGGGAACTATACAAAAGCATGAGTACCAGGAGGCTGGCTGCCACAATTTGGCCTTCAAAGAGTCATTGTCTTCCCATATGTAAAATACGCTCATATTCTCCCAAAGTACTCCAAAATGCTCATCTCGTTACAACAATAGCTAAAAGTCTAGAAATCTAAAGTCTGGGTATGGGTGAGGCTTTTCAGGTGTACTTCCATAAGCACAACTCCTTAAACAAAGTTCCTCTTAATCTGAAGGATTGTAAACTAAAGACACGCAGAATGTGCCTCCACACATCTAATATAAAATGGGTAGGATAACCCTGAGTGTAAGTGTGTATTTAAAAGGGAGGAAATGAGGCACACTAATTCACTGAAATCTGCCTGGTCACATTACAGGTTGTCAGTTCCTCAATATTCAAAGCCTGAGAGTAATTCTCCATGGCTCTTTGCCTTCTTGTCTCTTGGATTCACCAACTTGATCATCGTTCTTTGTGTTTATGTTTACAACTGTGTATTCTCTCTGCCTATAGCCCCTTTTCATTTGATACTCTGTCCCTTTTGGTGTAGGCTAGCAAATAGCCTTCCAAATAATTGTCTTTTAAAAATCTCTTTAAAATTGTATTCTGCTAGTATAATTCTCTTATAAACACTGGGTTCCCTATGAATTTTATTTGAGTTCACACCATTAGACAAAGCAACACCCATAAATCTCACCCATATAAATCCCATTCTATCTTGAGCTTTTGATATACCACACCCTTAAACTTAGAAGCCCTTTAATTTAAAAGGTTGTAAGGCACAACTTTTATGTCAGAAAATACTCTGAGATATCACAGATCTTTCTGAGGTCTTAAAGGGATTTACAACTACACCCTTGACCTCATATTTTCCTGTTAGTGCCCTACATTTGTTCTTTGGTCCAAGCCATTTCCTAATTTTACATCGTTTGTCACCTGGAGAGGCTGGAATCAAATCTTCCAAATTCTGGCTCTTTTTTTTTAACAGTCTTTCCTTTAACTTATCTCTCTCCTTACATTTTACTATAAGCAACAAGAACAGGGTGACATTTTTAACAATCTGGCTGGAAATCTTAGCTTGATCACCCAGTTTGTAAGGCATATTTTCTACTTTGCGCATAACTACAGGTGACAAATTTGTTATACTTTCTGCCACTATCTTCCAATTTCCAGTAAGACGCTTCTGATCTGTTAAGACTTAGTCACAGCCTCAATGTTATGAATTTACAATCAATTTCTTTGAGGCCCTTCAAACTCACTAACACTCCTCCAAGTCCTTCCACCTTCTGCCCTCTGCCACTTCTAAAGCTACTCTTTTTATTTTAGGATTTTATTATGTCATCATGCCACATATAAGTACCAAAATCTTTATTAATTTCTATTGCCTTATAACTAACTGCCTCCAAAACATAGTAATTTAAAGCAACAGACATATGCAGTATGTAAGAGTCAGAAATTCAGAAGCAGCTTAGCTGAGTGGGTCTGCCTCTAGGTCTCTCATGAAGTGCCAGTCAAGCTGTCAGCTGCAGCTACAATCATTTGATGGCTTAACTGGTGCTAGAGAATCCACTTCCAAGATGGTTTACTCTCCTGGCCATTGGCAGGATACCTCAGGTCTTCACTGGCTATTTGACAGAATACATCAGTTCCTTACTACATATGCCTCTCCATAGAGCTGCCTCATTCCCCATAAAGCAAGTAATCCAGGAGAAATAGAGAGGCAGAAGCCACCGTGTCTTTAATGTCTTTTTTTTTTTTTTTTTTTTTTTAAGGAGGAGTAAGGAACTTTTTTGTTTGTTTGTTTGTTTTGTTTTTTTTTATTGTTTTTGACAGAGAGAGAGAGATACAGAGACAGAGAGAGAACTGAACTGGGGGAACTTCCCAGTTCAGCATATGGGTCCGCATGGGCCGGGGCCGGGATTCGATCCTCAGTGCCCGGGGCTGCAAAGTGAGCGCTTAACCCACTGAGCCATCCCGGCTTCCCCTTTAATGTCTTTTTTGACCTACCCTCAAAAGGAACATACCATCATGCAAATATGTGACCAACAGGTTGATCACACATACCAGCTCAGCTATGGTGTGAGAGGGGATTGCACAAGCTTGTGAATACTGAGGAAGGGGAATCACTGGGTGCCATTCTGGAAGCCAGCTACCACAGGACTTTAACAAATTTAAAAAAAAAAAATGACAAATAGAAATTTGAATGCTTATTGAATTATTGTAAGGTATTTTTGTATAATAGTAATTTTAAGCTTATCATTTACAGGTACATATTAAAATATTTAGAGATGTAATGATATAATGTATGAGGTATACTTAAAAATATAAAAAGGGGGAAAGTGGCTGGTAGTATAAATGAAGCAAGATTGGTTATTAATTAATAATTATTCAAGCTGGGCAGTAGGTATGTGGGTGCATATTCTGCATACATTTACATATATTTTAATATTTTCCATACTAAAAAGTAAAATAATAATAATAATAAAAGACCATAGAAGAGTAGAAGGTAAGCCACAAGTTGGGAGATCTTCACAACCCATATTACTGGCAAAATGTTAGTATTTAAATTGTGTAAATAACTACAATTTACTGTTTTTTAAAGATAGGTAATGCTTTCCATACCTCCCCTTCAAACAGACAATTCATAGAAAAGGAAACCTGAAGAGATGCTCAACTATAGGAATTAGCATTTCACACCCACCACATACACAAAAATTTGAAAGTCTGACAATATCACTAGAACAATATACATTGCTGGTTGGACTATAAGTTAATATAATCAGTTTGGAAAAATAATCTGCCATTATCTAGTAAACTTGAAGATACACATCTTTTATGGCCCAAGAGAAATGTGTACCAGGATATATAAGCTAGAAAATTAGCAACAGTATTATTTATAACAGTAAAAATTGGAAATAACTGTTTATCAACAGTAATGTGGTTAAATACATTGTTTATACTCAAACAGTAGAATACAACAGTGGAAACAATGAATTACAAGTTCATGGACATGGATGAATCTACCAATGTTGAGCAGCAAAGCAATTCACAAAAGAATATTACAGTAGGATTCCACTTCTATAAGTTAAAGAACCAATAAAAGTAAATAATATTTGTTTAAGCCTATGAACATAAGTAAATTTACAAATTCAAGCAAAAAAAAATGATAACCATTAAACCAAGATAGTGATTTTTCTTTAGCTGCAGAAGGAAGGGAATAGAATCAGGAAGGAGCATACCAGGACCATGAAAGTAATTACAGCAATCCTGGTTTGCCTATTTTCCTGGTATAATAATAGCACTCTTTCATTCTCAGAAGTGTCCTGGTTTGGATAATAAATTATATGTTCATCCTTTTTAAAGTAAATTTTTCTCTTTTAATCTGGATGGAGGGCATAATGATCTTCATTGTATCATTTTTCCTTATATCATGCAGGTATCTTACAAATATTCCTTTGAAATTAGCTAACACTAAATAATATAAGTTTTAGCCAGTGACAACACAATAATATGAACACACACACATTCATACATACATAAATACATGCATATGTGATATATAAAAATAGAATTTGAATGAAACGTTTATCTGAGTGGATGTGGAGATAAATAACATACCATGTGCCTAGCATTGTGTTAAGCCCTTTACAGATACTCATTCACTGCAAGAATTTTAGGTAGGTATTATTATCCCTCTTTTACAAATGAAGAATCTGAAGCACAAGAAGTATACATATCTTAATCAAACTCATACTGAAAGTGACAGAGCACAATTTGAACCAAGCAATGTGACACCAGACTACATGCTCTTAACCATAATGCCAGGGTCCATAATAGACATTCTGAATCTTTTTTGTGCCAGGGATCTTGTTAGTAGTCTGATGAAACTTATAAAGCCTTTTTGAGTTATGTTTTTGAATGCATAAAATATGCATAAGATTATAAATAAAACCAATTATCCTAAAATATAGTAATAAAGATAGTAAAAAAAAGTGTACTATACATATGCTTTATTTTTTTATGCATCAAATAAAATCTAGCGAGAGGGCCTAATATCTATAATTTTAAAGTAGTGAACACCAATTTTATCTTGAGATTTCTACAAATTTAGTAATGCTGGGAAAATATCTGTGATTTTTTTGGAGGTGAAAAAGTAATCAGTACTTCTAATAACACTGTGGTGGGTTTTTTTCCCCATTGAAATTCACAGCCCTCTGTTTTACTACCTTAATTCATAGACTTTCTGACATCTATTTTACTTCAGAGAGATTTTTCACCCCACCTCCCACTTTCCAGTTTGGAATTATACTCAAAATGTGATACACAAATGTATTAAAAATATTTCTTCTTGTGGAGATGTTAGTGGATGAGAAACAGGAATGTGTTACAGTGACAAGATGTGCATATAGATAATAGGAAGATTGAAATCACTTTAGAGTGTTTTATTTGAGAGGTGTAAAATTGGTGCCAAACATTTACATTACACATGTAATTATTTATAAAAGAATTTGTTATTGATACCAGAGTGCACTGCAGTGGACTATTTGTCAATATCTATAGCAATACAGCAATCAAAATTGAAAATTCAAATATCTGGACACCTCTTAAAAGTTTCATTGGGCTAAAAGAAAAACATCTGACAAGTTTTTGATTTGCCTTTCTCATGACTTGATGTCCCAGCAGAGCAACTGGGGAACCTAATTCTGACCAACAAGGAAGAATTGCTTGGCTAATTGGAAGTGACAGAAACCTTGGGAGAAAACAACCACATACCAAGGATAATTATAAGAAGGTAACATGGGGCCTAAAGGATAGTGTCAAGAAATCTGAAACACCCAAATGAGGTGAGACTTGCAAAAAATGCTAAGACAGGACAAAGCACGGGCTTTTAAGAATTCTACTCAGAACCAGAAGAGGATCAAGGTAGAGGGAAGCCCATTTGCAGTTTCTGGTGTAAGGTTAGAGCTGACACAGAAAGCAGAACTCCCTAAATATTATTTGGCTTCATTCTCTACAAATAGGTTGATATAGTAGAAAGAACTATGTGTATATCTGGGTCAGGCAACCCTGGGTTTGATTCTCTATTTCAATGCTTAGTAGTTATAGTACCCTGGGTCTTCTTTTTCCCATCTGTAAAATGGAGATAACCATAGCTTTCTCATAGAACTGTTCTGAATAATAGAAATAACACATCTAAAACATGAGCCACGCACATAGAAGTAACTCAATAAATAGCAACCTATTAATATTACTCAAAAAAGTAGAATAAATATTGACAGGAAGTAATATTCTTTGCAAATTCTAAGAGAGCATCTAACAGTTCTAATTTAGGTTATATCATCTGGTATGAATGGCCTTTATTGTAGGCTCTGACAGTTGGGTGTGTGGGGAGTACAAATCAGACCTGAGAACAGTTGTTCTCATCTTTGAGGAATTATGAGAAATATGATGGGTGCTAAAACACCAAACAGAAGCAAATGTCTGCCTTCAAAGTGAAAAGTAAAAACTTAAACCTGGAATTATTTGCTTTTTGACTCAGTGAGATTTTCTCCCATTGGTGTAGTCTTTATTTGCCCAGGGAACAAGGAATTCTACCCCTGCCTCCAAAAAGCCACTGAAGTAAAAGAATAGATTGGATTTTCCAAAGAAATGCTTAAAATAAAGTTACAGGTCTTAAAAGCAAAGGTGATAAAGAAAGAACAGGTTTCTTGAATTTCCTCCAAGCTTCAAAAGGTAAAGCTTGAAAGGAGAAGAAAAAATTATATCTGTAAGCAAGATGTAATAGGTTGAATGTTGGCACTCAAAAATATATGTTCATGCTCCAATCCCTGGAACCTGTGAATGCTGCTTTATTTGGAAAAATGGTTTTTGCAGATAAAAAAATAAATAAAAAATAAGTTAAGATTCTTGAGATGAGATCAGTCAACCTGGATTGTCTGCGGGGCTATAAACCAGTGACAAGTATCTTTACATGACAGAAGAGAAGCCACAGAAGAGGCAATGTGACTACAGAGACTAAGACTGGAGTAATATGGCCATAAGTGAAGAAATGCTGACAGCTCCCAAAAGTTAAAAGAGGCAAAAAACAGATTCTTCCCTAGGTCCTTCAGATGAAGTGCATCCCCGCTGACACCTTGATTTCAGACTTCTAGCCTCAGAATTGTAAGAATAAATTTCTGTTGTCTTAAGCCACCAGTTCATGGTGATTTGTCATGGCAGCCCTATGAAGTTAATACAGAGAGTTTAAAGGGAATCTAGTAATATCTCTAGTACCGTATTTTCTGGCGTATAAAACGACCAGGTGTATAAGACGACCCCCTAATTTTACAGTTAAAACATAGGTTTAGGCCTATATTTGGGGGTCGTTTTATACGCCCCGTCGTCTTATACACTGGAAAATACGTAGATTAACTTTTCCTGGGTTGGAGGGAATAGGGGACTGTGAAGTGGAGGGTGGAGGGTGGAAAGGTCTGAGGGACTCCTTGAAGGGAATATGTCAACCAGACTGGAGTTAGCAAATTACGGATTATATAGTCTCTACTTTAACAGAAATCGTCAGTTTACAAGAGATCTGACAGGGCACCGTGCATTGCCAGGAACAGGAAATCATGTGGCAGGCAGCCAATCCCATAATCAAAGTTGCCCCAGAAAGTATTTCATGTCATCAGAGAGAGCTTCTGTTTGATTGACAAATACTTTCCACTCCTTCATGTGCTTGATCTGTAGCAGGAATAACAGCTGTCTTGTATGCTGATACTTTACTCAATTCTATTCAAACTACTTATAAAAAGTACTTTTTTCAATATTCCCTGGCAGGCTCAACCCCTCACAAAGAAAGGATCATGGATAACTAAAGGGTTTCCAGTGATATATGAATAAAAGGGAATCTGTATCACTTGGAAAACTTCCCTTCATTCTTTATTTTACTGGGTCTTTATTCATTTGATTAAGCATCCCACTCACCTCTAATGTGACAGGGGTGCCAGGCCCACATTGATCCTAGGCAAAAATCTAAAAGAAATTATTAAAAGAATACTCTGGGAGTATCTATAAGAGAAAGCAGTAATCAGTCAAAGACAGTATAGAGTACTGTATTTGTCTAATTTTATATTCTTCCTGGCAGGGTTACTAAGCTAGTTCAACAATGAAATATAGGTCAACAATATTTATCTGTGTCCAGTAGGCATTGAAATTTTTCACCATATGCTTATGAATAAGGTGAGGATGGAAAAGGGCTAGAATAATAGACTGACTCCTGGATGGCAGTCAGTATCTGCAAAGGTTTTTCGTGTAGAACAGTAGTCCCTCACTGAGTCAACACTGTATTTCATTGTTTTGGGAGAATATATAGAACCTATATTTATCGAAATTTTACCCAATTCAAAGGTGAAAAGGGTAGAGTGTTTTACAAACCTTAGACTAGCTTGATGTTGACTTCGGGCTAAAGTCTAGATAGTCATTATTACAATCATAAGATATTAGGATTCTAACCACGTAAGCAGAGTCCAACAAACTAATAGGAATCTTTAAGTTTATTTACTTATTTAAGTGTCACAAATTTATGAAATATCTATGCTGTGTAAATGTCTGTGTTCAGCTTTAGAAAGAAGATTAAGGCATTGTCCTTAGATTGCAACGGTTTAAAATCTGATGAGTGAGGGAAGCTGGGATGCCTCAGTGGGTTAATTGCTCGCTTTGCAGCCTTGAGGACTGAGGATCAGATCCTGGCCCCGGCCCATGTGGACCCATATGCTGAACTGGAGTGTGCTTCCCATGCGAGAGGCCCCCAGTTTGGTTCTTGACCCCTGGTTAGGCCCCTGGCTTTAGGGGGTGTGCCTCCCATGGGGGAGGCCCCCACCCCAGTTCCTGCCCTGCATGGCCCCCACCCATCTGTGTGGATCGAAAGCATGTCAAAAACTGATAGCGTATAGCTATGGAGACTGCTGTGGACCCTTCCCCTTCTCTCTGTCTCTCTCTGTCTCTGTCTTTCTCTGTCTCTATCAAAAACAATTTAAAAAATCTTAAAATCTGGTGAGTGAAATAGACTTGTAAAGAGATAAAATATATTGCAAGACCAGTATTTATTGTAAGACCTTATAGTTAGTAAGAATTAAAAAAAAAAACTACATTTAATTGTTTGGGATGGACTGGCACTGACATGTGTAAAACATCTTTAAGGATTTAATTAGCTGGAAAAAAACAAAGATTTGCCAAGAATATGGCAGTGGGAAGATATGCTAGCTCATACAGTCGACTGTTTAAATATTAACAGGGGTTCAAAAACCCAAAGAAGGAAATACAGATTGCCAATAGAGATATAAAAACATTTTTAAAAGTCATTCTGATTTATAAGTAAATCAAGTCAACAAATTTGAAAAACTCAATATATTATAGTATCCCATTCTTGCAAAGGTGTGGTGAAATGAGCACTTACATACTACTGGTGCAACATAAAATGGTCATTTTGTGGAAAGTTATTACACACAAATCATACTAGGAAATGAAGCTATTTTCTTCCAGGAATCTACTTTAAGAAATCATCTAAAATATATACATAAAATATACATTGAGAAGTTTATAACAGCATTATTTGTAATAGCAAAATAATTTTGAAATGAATGATTAAAAAACATATACAGTCATATGATGGAATGTTATAATTGGAATTGTGTCTTAAAGAGGGTGTGCCTGCTATATTGTATTGTATTGTATTGTATTCTACTGTATTCAACTAAAAGGCTACAGATCATGACTTTTCACTGTAAACCTTCTGGACATTTTGAATTTTGAGCCATATGCATGTAACACATCCCCAAAATAAACACACTTTAAAAATAAAATATTCACCTTAGAATTTTAAAAATACATTTACAAATATTTTTTCATAATGTTAGAGAATACCCACACTAAGTGAAATACAAGAAAAATTTCATTATTTACTGCAGTGAATATGTATAGTTAGAAAACACATTTACTCTGGTTGTGTTACTAGAAATGTTTTGTTCATTATTTTGCATTATAAGAAATTTGGGACCAGTTTATACACAAGAAAGCAGGATGGTAAAGAAGTTCACCTAAGAAATGGTTGGAGAAAAATGTGAGTATTTAGTCTGGAATATACTTGTGAGAGCATAATGGCTGTCTTCAAGTATCTAACTAAAGTACTATTAGGCAAGTCCCAGAGACTACAACTAGATCCATTGGCAGGACCTATAGTAAGCCACTTCAGCTCAATGTCAAAACTCTTACAGACTTACTCGTTTATAGGACATTTCAGCTCCCTGTCAGGAAACAGTTCTTCTTGGAACCGGACAGAAAGAGTGACTTTCCAGGGATTCAAGTATAAATTGCCCCCCTACTCAATTGGACATTACAGTGTTCCCTCGCCACTTAGCGCTTCATGTTTTGCGGCTCCAGTGCTTCGCGGGTTTTCCCAAAATAGTCATCAAAAAATAAAAATGAAAAAATACAACCATGTCGGCAGCCACACTGCGGAAAGGAGCGTTGACGGGGTTTTAGTGTTGTGTTGGCGATCACTTGTTTTGTTTAAGCGATAACTTTTTTTATTAATTAAGCCCTTATAATGCCGCCTAAGCGCTGTGCCCCTGCGAAAGCTTCCTCCGGGGCGCCCAGAACCCCGTTGACGGGGTTATGTCCTTGTACAGGGGAATTTTGAAGGAAAAGAAAAAACAAAGACAACAACGACCCATCACC